>VYZU01011017.1:0-35791 GCA_013401355.1 Ceyx cyanopectus
AGCCAAAGGCACCCAGAAAGGTGATTAGAAAAGTTAGAGGAAATTTGTTTGAGACAGCAAGAATGGAAGGCACCATACTCTGGGAGGCCAGGGAGAATGTCTCCATCACCTTCAGCTTTCATGAGAAGACTGGCTTCCCAACCAGCCTGCTTTAGTGGACTGTGGATGTGCTCTCCAGTCTTCCCACTTCTGCAGCACAGCAGAGAGTTGGGGCAAGGGGACATTTTTGAAGGATGCTAGTACCATGGCATAGTTTCACACTTATCAGAGCACACAAAATCACAGTCAGTGGCTGCATTTCTTGTGCTGCTTCAACCAGTTCACCTGCACATAATTTGTCTCTGCAGTGGTCACATCTGAGACTTCAGATCTCCAAGAGCTGTATATAGCTACCCCAAGACAGTGAATTCTTGCATAAGAAGGCACTGTTTTGAAAGCTCTGTTCCTAATTTGGCATGCATACACTGTCAGGGGGTTCTTACGAGAAATAAAGTTAATAGGTTAGCTAAAGACTGTGGACTAGAGATGTATAAATGTGAAAGTGAGAGAAAATATGATATATATGTATCAATGCCAGGTGATTAAATTAAACAGGTCAGACCCTCAGCTGGACATAGAGACATTCCTAACTAGCTGAAGAGCTAGCTCATTGTGTTTTTAAAGGTAGGGCTAAGCCTGAAGGGATCTTTCCACCAGAGCCAACCACATGAGGGACAAATTATTTTACAGCAGGTTGAGTCTGCTTTTGAAAATGCAGAATTCATCAATTCTCATGATTTTCACAGGATTGCCACTGTAAAGTTTTCAGTGTCCCAGATCTTGAAGTCAAATGATGAAGTGACAGCATGTACAAACACAAGCCATTTTAGTTCTCATTGAACTTAACAAGCTAGATCCAAAAATATTTAAAAGGCAACAAAATTGTTTTTAAAAAATAAACTGAGTGGCAAACTTTTATCCCTGTATTTTTGTTTCATGATTCTTCAAACTAACCTTGTGATTTTTAAGATCTGACTTGGTGATATTTAATGCTTGTGTGGCACGGTCTTGAAAATGTGGCATAGACTCCTAATCATAAACACATTAATACGGCCAGAAATATTGCTTCATTCGATATATTCATAGGATTGTTAGATATCTCCTACAGTCTCCTTCCTTTGACATTCCCAATGAAAAGAAAGAAGTCTTGAAAGCAAAAAGTTTTGCCCTCCTGATGTAAGGAATCAGTTTGTTATAATATCAAAGGCCATTATTGTTAACAGCCTCTTCTGTCTTTCAAATCTGTCTTTTAAATTGTTCCATGAGAATTGATTTTATCTGAAGTTTATTTCTTTCTTGATAGTTTTGTGAGAGGAAAGGTCGTATCAAAGGCGAGGAGGGTGGCTGTGGCACAGCCAGAATCAAAAGAAATACAGAGCAATGGCTGAGGAGCAGCAGTCCTGAGGGTCATAAGGGTATGAAAATGAGGGAAATATACAACCAGTTAGTGCATATGTTCCCTCTGAGAGTCAAGCCTCTGCTCTCAGTCTCATTTTGGTTGCTCTCAGGAATGCTGCCTCTCTCATAGCCTTCAGCTTTCTTCTGCATTTTCACCTTGCACTTTAACAGCCTGGCTCAGCAGGTGGTAATGAAGTACAATTAAGTGTTGTCTTTGGAGAAGAATCCTGCAGAAAATATCATGTGTGGGAAGCAATCTGTCCCAACACCTGCATGCCCCCTCCGAGGGCTGAGCTAGCTGGAGCATAAGAGTGATACACAGATGATCAGTAAGCTCTTTGCTTGGCATTCCTTTTTCATTATGCCATTTTAGAGAAATGTTTTTATAGCCTTTGCTTGATTTTCCATCAGATCCCTCCCTCCTTATGCATCCTCCCTTCCTGCCTCCTACAGAATGTGGCCAGCTGGTTACTGCTAAATTTAAACAAAGTTGTGCTACTTGTAACTCTCTTTGCTTCATCCTCACAATGCTACTAGCCGAACTCAGCNTGCTTCCTGATTTTCATAATTGTCTCATTGCTAAGATCTTCCTCTTTCCTGATTAGCAAGGTGGAAAAACCCCAATGCTTTTACTCTGTACAATGCTTAGCAGTTAAGAAAAAAGTCCCAGCAAATATTCTGAGTTGAATTCTTCCTACATACAACTTGCACATGACATATGCTTCTCTAGCTTCACAAAGTCAGATCAAATAGCCAAAGGCACCCAGAAAGGTGATTAGAAAAGTTAGAGGAAATTTGTTTGAGACAGCAAGAATGGAAGGCACCATACTCTGGGAGGCCAGGGAGAATGTCTCCATCACCTTCAGCTTTCATGAGAAGACTGGCTTCCCAACCAGCCTGCTTTAGTGGACTGTGGATGTGCTCTCCAGTCTTCCCACTTCTGCAGCACAGCAGAGAGTTGGGGCAAGGGGACATTTTTGAAGGATGCTAGTACCATGGCATAGTTTCACACTTATCAGAGCACACAAAATCACAGTCAGTGGCTGCATTTCTTGTGCTGCTTCAACCAGTTCACCTGCACATAATTTGTCTCTGCAGTGGTCACATCTGAGACTTCAGATCTCCAAGAGCTGTATATAGCTACCCCAAGACAGTGAATTCTTGCATAAGAAGGCACTGTTTTGAAAGCTCTGTTCCTAATTTGGCATGCATACACTGTCAGGGGGTTCTTACGAGAAATAAAGTTAATAGGTTAGCTAAAGACTGTGGACTAGAGATGTATAAATGTGAAAGTGAGAGAAAATATGATATATATGTATCAATGCCAGGTGATTAAATTAAACAGGTCAGACCCTCAGCTGGACATAGAGACATTCCTAACTAGCTGAAGAGCTAGCTCATTGTGTTTTTAAAGGTAGGGCTAAGCCTGAAGGGATCTTTCCACCAGAGCCAACCACATGAGGGACAAATTATTTTACAGCAGGTTGAGTCTGCTTTTGAAAATGCAGAATTCATCAATTCTCATGATTTTCACAGGATTGCCACTGTAAAGTTTTCAGTGTCCCAGATCTTGAAGTCAAATGATGAAGTGACAGCATGTACAAACACAAGCCATTTTAGTTCTCATTGAACTTAACAAGCTAGATCCAAAAATATTTAAAAGGCAACAAAATTGTTTTTAAAAAATAAACTGAGTGGCAAACTTTTATCCCTGTATTTTTGTTTCATGATTCTTCAAACTAACCTTGTGATTTTTAAGATCTGACTTGGTGATATTTAATGCTTGTGTGGCACGGTCTTGAAAATGTGGCATAGACTCCTAATCATAAACACATTAATACGGCCAGAAATATTGCTTCATTCGATATATTCATAGGATTGTTAGATATCTCCTACAGTCTCCTTCCTTTGACATTCCCAATGAAAAGAAAGAAGTCTTGAAAGCAAAAAGTTTTGCCCTCCTGATGTAAGGAATCAGTTTGTTATAATATCAAAGGCCATTATTGTTAACAGCCTCTTCTGTCTTTCAAATCTGTCTTTTAAATTGTTCCATGAGAATTGATTTTATCTGAAGTTTATTTCTTTCTTGATAGTTTTGTGAGAGGAAAGGTCGTATCAAAGGCGAGGAGGGTGGCTGTGGCACAGCCAGAATCAAAAGAAATACAGAGCAATGGCTGAGGAGCAGCAGTCCTGAGGGTCATAAGGGTATGAAAATGAGGGAAATATACAACCAGTTAGTGCATATGTTCCCTCTGAGAGTCAAGCCTCTGCTCTCAGTCTCATTTTGGTTGCTCTCAGGAATGCTGCCTCTCTCATAGCCTTCAGCTTTCTTCTGCATTTTCACCTTGCACTTTAACAGCCTGGCTCAGCAGGTGGTAATGAAGTACAATTAAGTGTTGTCTTTGGAGAAGAATCCTGCAGAAAATATCATGTGTGGGAAGCAATCTGTCCCAACACCTGCATGCCCCCTCCGAGGGCTGAGCTAGCTGGAGCATAAGAGTGATACACAGATGATCAGTAAGCTCTTTGCTTGGCATTCCTTTTTCATTATGCCATTTTAGAGAAATGTTTTTATAGCCTTTGCTTGATTTTCCATCAGATCCCTCCCTCCTTATGCATCCTCCCTTCCTGCCTCCTACAGAATGTGGCCAGCTGGTTACTGCTAAATTTAAACAAAGTTGTGCTACTTGTAACTCTCTTTGCTTCATCCTCACAATGCTACTAGCCGAACTCAGCTAACAAGAAGTACTTCTATTTTGATATGCACAGGGACTGTAAACCCAGATGAAGGTCGATGAAGGCTGTTGCATAGATAGATCATGCTGACAGCAAATGCCCTAACAGGTTTTCTGCAGGAAACTGATGATTCAGTGAAATTGGGATGTTTGAGGTGTACATCTGAATTCTGCACAATACATGGGACATGATGGGAACTTAAAAAATTGAGTGCCCAGTTGGAGGTCTGCAGAACAATTCCATGAACAGCAGAAAAGCCCAGGTCTGCATCAGTGCTGTAATACTGCTGTGCTGGCACAGAACAAAACCACCAGCATCTCCTGTGAAATGGAATTCCTCCTTTCTAGTCAAGTCTAATTACAAACAGCATACCATGTTTAAATAAAGAATAAAATAGGGCATTAACAAAGAAGCTTCTCTTTGCATCTCTGAAATTCACACAGCATCCAAGAGCTCAAACATCAAGGAGAAAACAGCAGGTAGCTTAACTCCCAAGATCTCTCCCCTGCTGTTGTTATCATTGACAATGAAGGCAGTGTTGTAAGTGCAGAGAGCAATGGACAATTCATGCACTTACCGTATCTTGCACTCTAGCTACAGGCGTGTGATTTTCTGAAGAAATGATGACAGGATCAAACATATTCTAGAAGATGCTCACAAAATCAGAGCCCCTTTCACTCAGTAAATGACCATAAAAATGCTTTGAAGATTACAATAAAAAGTTATTTAATCATGTTCAAAACAGAAGCACCTGCCAAGTCAATATATCATTTTATTACATGATTGGCTGGTACAGTGACAATAGTGAAAAATGCAGAGTGAGGCTGTTAAGAACAGCTCCTGGCCTGATTCTATAGTAGACATAGCCTGTCTGTTGAAAAAGAAAGCAAGAGGAAGGAAAAAGCAACAGAGAGAGTCACATATACATTTCCTCAGCCTCCGGATTTTTCAGATTTTTTGCCATCTGCTACAAATTGCCCTTGGGAATGTAATCAGAAAATGTCCTTAAGCAGTGTCCATTTTCTGTGAAGTCAATGCCAGAGGGAGGAAGAACTGTGGCCAAAAGAAGAACTAAAACAGCCTGGGTGATCTTCAAGCTGCCATAGCAGAGGGAAAAATGTTATGGAGAGAGGGATAAAGATATCATATTTTGTAGCATCACTGCCATAGGATGTCTGCAAACTGGTAGGTTGGTGTTGGTAGAAATAGAGACCCCAAAATCAGCAACATTTTTAGACAAGCCATTTACCTGTGAGCTGGCATGGGCAGTTGTATCACTGAAGAGCTGTCCAGCTATACCTGATGCAGTTCAGATTGGTTGTAACCTTTCATGATCAGCTGTATTTAAATTAGTTCAGGGCTAGCAATATTTTACATAGGTTAATGACAGAGGCTGTTCTGGCATCCGAAGTCTTCTATGGTAGCACATTTAGATGTCTAGATTTCAAGGTCAAAAGTGATTGTTCTGACCAAGTGCTATAATCTCTAATACCATTAGTATCCCTGCAATTAATTCTCAACAGAAGGCTGACATATATGATTAAACTAGAAATTTCTTGCTCAAATATCCCAATAAAATTTTTCAGTCAGGAATTTTTCACACAGATATAGTAAAAATTACTAATTATTCTCACTGATTAGGAGTTAGGCCAGATTTCAAGCTAAGTTTTATCTAACTATTGGGCCTCCTTAAACTTTTCCAGCTAAACTGAAGAGCTTTTTATTAGTTTATGTTTACCATGTGAGTGCTTTAGCTTAGGCTGTTTCTTCAGTCTCTTTGGTAAACTAGAATGGACAGGACACCTACTCCAAACTTCAGTCCACAGGATGGTTGTCAATCCTGTACCTTTCCTGCAGCTCTTGCATGGTTGCTTTTGAGAACTTCAACAGCTTTCTTAAAATGTACACACCAGAACAGTATTTCTGTAGCAACTTGACATTTCAGTGTGCTCAAAATTCAACTCTCTGTTGCCAAAAGAATATTCAAAAATAAGGTACTCAAAGCCAACAATAATAATAAGCTATAGTTTACTGTGAAGCATAGAAAAAGTTAGTGTTCAGTAGCCAAATTTGAATATACAACTGTTAAAGTAATCACAAATGTAGATGTTGGTATTGTGAAAAACTGTTGGATAACTGGGAATGAAGGCTACTAAGTGGTAAAATTAGTTCCTCAGGATTATTACATTAAACATTAGTGAAGAAAATAAAGTGTTAAATTACTGGTTTAAAAATAAAAGTTGAAGAAGGGAAGAAAATTAACACAATCTCAATTTCAGTAGAGGGCAGGTGAACCAGGAACAGGAGAAATACTTGTGGTGGTGAAGACAGAACTTCAATGCTTAAGTCACAAACAATAGCATTGCTGTGGCATCCTGAGGCCAATGTAGGGGGATTAAAGAGCTGAATAAGAGCAGCCACATTCCCCTTTTAACTGTATCTGCAAATAGCTTAGAAGGACATTTGCTAATATGGTGCTCTCTGAAAGCAATTGGAAAACAGAAGAGTTCTAGAGGAATCCCACCAGTGCACAGCTAGCAGCAGCAGATATATTTTCTGAAGTGTGATAGCAAAGCAATCATCACAGATTATACTATATTTTGGTCTGCTTTGTCTGGCAGTGTTGGAAAGTCATGAGCATATGGGATAGGTGTAGAAGGAATCCAAGACAGGATACAAGCCTTGAAGAATGGCTATAGAAAGACAGCAATAGTGGGGGGGGGGGGGGGGAGGCTCTATAAAGATTTTATGGAAACAGCATTTAACACAAATAGACACGTCTGAGCAAAAATAGAACATATGGCAATGATCTTCAGTAATTTTCAGCAGTATTCAGATATGGAGAAATATCAGTATATTTTCTTCTCAATTGCCTTTTTATCACAGATGAAGAAAGACGTGATTTACTTAAAGCAGGTAACATAGATGAGGTAAGACATGCAAACATCCAACATAGCACCAATATACTGAAAAACAACAATATCATTAATTATATATTTATAATTACATATTGTAATTACATAAATCAATCTATTTTATAAAAATAAGGATTTACAAATCTCCATATCAATATTTTCTATGCATTTTTATGTGACTATATTTATGATTTAGTACAGTCATGATTAGTATCAGATACTATTAAAGTCTATTAACTTAGTACCATATCTCCTAATCACCCACAAAAGGAAAATGAGGAGGTAAGAAGAAAACTGCATTCCCAGCATACAAATTCTGATGCTTCCTTGCAATGAACATTGCAAAGCAATTGGAAATGTCAATAAATCATTTTTGTCTTTGGGGACACTCTGGACTAGTGACCAGGACTGTCTGCGTGACAGAATCCCCTGAGGATTTCAGCTGACTGCTTGAAAGGGGCATGGAAAGTCCCTTGGAAACACACCCTCCATACTCCAGAACTGATGAGGGGATTTATCATTCATTGTTGCCTTTAAATTGTTTGTTCTCCTTCTGTTCAAGAAGGCAGTCTGTGTCCTGTGGATGTCTGAAACAGACTTGTTCTCCATTTTGGTCCTTAATATCAAGAACTGTATAGCTTTGCTTTGTAGAGAGATGTCCTAATTTTTGCTTGAAAGACCTATCTTTGGAAGGTCCTCTCTTTTGACCTTCTTTAAATAGGACTAGAGAAAACAGGATGAAAACTGGCACAACTGCCAACGTCCTCAGTCTAGAGAGCTGATTGCATTCACTGTTCAGAATGTAATTGTAAACCTGAATACGATGAAAAGTAATCCTGATCTCCTAGCTCAGTAATCTATGCTTAGTGGCAGGCAGAGATGTCTTATCCCTGTTAAATCTTGTAGATGTGTGATTTTTTATCATATTAATAATGTTAGAACCTCTGAGCTACTGTACTTCTGCGTGATACTTGAGCACAGCTTTATGTTTGAGGAGCATAAAGCAACTTCTCTGACATGGGCAACTGAACACACTGCCTCCCTTCCCATAGAAGTTTCTTCTTAACAAAGAATTATTCTGGAAGTTACAAGAGGTACCTGGGGTACTTCTGTCATTACTGATGCTGGCAGTACTTGACTCTTCAATATATATATTAATATAATTAGAAGGAGTGGACTCTTTGCTTTGCAATTCTTTGGTCATGGCAGGAATTCTAGGAATACCTGATGGCCAATATGTAGGGGGCTGCACCAGTGCTCAAGGATTGGAAGTATCAGCTGAGGAAAAGAAAAATGCCTTATCTAAGTTTTTGATGAAGGGGATGAATGACATTAGTAAGGTTCAGAAACTGCTATTCCTTTTATTCTAGCTGTTCCCATCTACTCAAGAATCATCAGGCACAGAGCCCAGTGAGACACTATTTTCATCAATGAACTGTGGTTTATGAAGGGCACTGAGGACGGGGATAGCCAGGCCTGTGCTCCTCCAACAAACAATTCTGTGCACCATTGGTTTCAGAAAAGTAAGCTCACTGTTCCCCTCCAGCATCAGCTGACCTCTAACAAGCGATGGAAGGCTTACTCCTGAGTGCTACAAGGTAGGGGGTGCTGAAAAGTCTAAAGAGTTTCCAGAGATCTGATCTGCACTTAATTAACCACACACTCCCGATGGGCTGTTAACCCAGACATACAATCTGCAAGGATGCCAGGAGCTTTCCCTAAGTCATTGATAAGAGAATGACAGAGCTCTGCTTGGTTGGCAATTTTTTCACTTGCTGCAATTTTTACAAACATATAGTGTGTACATCCAAAAGCTAATGAGGGAAGTTCATTAGAAGAGGCATGCTCAAGTTCACAGATTATTGCAAAAAAGCTTGATCTTATTCTCTTTCAGAAGCATTGTCCATTTTTGGAAGCAGTCTAGTGATTTTTTTTTTAATGCTTTAGTTCTGAGTTAACAAATGTGCCCAGGTGCTCCCTCTGAAACAGGACCGGGCATTTGCAAAGTCAATAGTTTATTTACTGACTAAGAATAAAGCACCCAGGAAGATGTTTGAAGATGATAGCAATGCTTTTCATTAGCTGAAGATGGCATTTAGGTCTTGATCATGGCATGTTTATTCATTAGCTTCAGTGAAATCAGTCTTGTTTGCAGAGTGAAAGTAACAGTGAGACCTGGTGGGGCAAAAGAAAGGGAAAAAANAGTGCGGATTTTGTCTAGGTCCTTTTCATGCACAACAATGCTCTTTTCAAACCCCAAAACAAAAGGAGGTTTAAGAAGCGATTCTCTGGGAGATTCTTCTAAGATAACCCCATCCATATGGGAGACAAGGTGGCCAGCAGCTGAGAAGAAAAAAGAAAAAAAAAAGGGGGGGGGGGAGAAGAAAAAAAAAAATCAGACGGCAGAAGGAAAAATAAAGGGGGAGAAAGACAACAACAAAAAACAGGTGACATAGAGGCTGTATCTCCCCACGTCCTTCCCGCACATCCCAAAAGCCTGGTCCACTCTGCATCTTCCCCTTAGCACATGNCAGAAAATGCACTGAAAGGCACTAAGTTTTTTGTTTCTTTTGCCTCAAAGCTGTTATGAATAACTCTTAAAATGTATCTTCAAGATTAGCCTTAACCTTATGCAAGGTTAATAAATCCATTTTCTTTGCTAAATACATTTAAAGTTTAGACATATCGATTACTTTCTATAAGGAAAAAGAATCTTTTCGGTCCCATCTTTTCTTCTTCACAAGTCTTTTTATTGCAAACCTCCATAGTCTATTGAATCGACCAAATGTTTAATACATTCTTCTATTTGGATGCATGACATTAAAGAGGTTGTTTTTCTTAGTACTTGAATTTGATTCTATCATCCTCCCTGAGCCCCTGTTGCAGTGGCTTCCCCTCAGCCTGCAATCATGCAACTTTAGCTTTTGTCAATGCCCAGGAACTGCATTCCACGGGCTTGATAAAAGGCAACGCTCACAAACCGCAACTTTTGTGGTCAAAAAACTCACATGAAGGGAAGTTGCAGACGGTGACTAGAGGAAATCACTGCTGCTTGGGGCTGGGAAGGGACACCCTAGAACCCAATGTCATCGCCCAAACGAACAGTAACTTATAAAACGGGTAATGTAATGAAGACCTTCTATTTTACAGATCCTTCCCGTGCCCAGGTGTGAGCTTCAGGGTAGGATTGCAGCCCAGATAACCAAGGACCCAAGGAGGCAGCCTTACAAGTGAGATGTTGCAAAACTCTCAGCAAGCTGAAGGAGTGTGTGTGGATTCGGGCTGAGGAGAAGGGATCGTCTCCTGTTCTCTTTGTTTCCGTTTCTACTGAGGATGTCACACTATTTCTACGGGTGATACTGCTTCATAGCTGGGTTGCAAAGAGTTAAAATGGAGAGCAGCATGTGCACATGCGACAAAGTCCATTGCTTGAAGTCCAGGTCCCTTCTCCCTCTGCCCCTCCCTAGCTTCCAGCAATCATTTATTATAAAGGGGTTTTATGATACAAATTTGATAATCTCCCATATACATTGGCACTGTTCTAATTGGAGTTGTAAGCCCATAAAATTCAAGCCCTTTGTTTTCATGAAGGCCACAAGGTTTTAAAAGATACTATTGTACCGCCTAAAACCCATAAAATTGTCACTAGGGACTGATTAAACAGTCCTGAATTGAAACAGTGCGGATTTTGTCTAGGTCCTTTTCATGCACAACAATGCTCTTTTCAAACCCCAAAACAAAAGGAGGTTTAAGAAGCGATTCTCTGGGAGATTCTTCTAAGATAACCCCATCCATATGGGAGACAAGGTGGCCAGCAGCTGAGAAGAAAAAAGAAAAAAAAAAGGGGGGGGGGGGGAAGAAAAAAAAAAAAAAAAAAAAAAAAAGAAAAGGGGGGGGGGGGAAAAGAAAAAAAAAAATCAGACGGCAGAAGGAAAAATAAAGGGGGAGAAAGACAACAACAAAAAACAGGTGACATAGAGGCTGTATCTCCCCACGTCCTTCCCGCACATCCCAAAAGCCTGGTCCACTCTGCATCTTCCCCTTAGCACATGTGATGCAGGTGGAAGGAGCGATGTGGCTCCCCTCCCTGCCCTGCCCTGCCCTGCCCTGCCTTGCTGCGGGGTCTGATCCTCCCGCACGGAGGCCAGAGGCGACACCGAGCCGTGCAGGTGTAGGGGACGGAGCCTTTGGGAAAGAAAGGCCGGGAGGGGATCTGGGCGAAGCAGACTGAGTCGCGGCTGGGGAGGTGACTAAAAGCACATATGGTGTATTTAGCACGGCGGCGCCTCGCAACCCTGTTCCCCGGGGGCTGCCGGGGATATGTAGGCAGCAAGACACATCCCAAGGGCACATCTTGTCTGAAGTAACCCCCGTCCGTGGAATTTAAAAAAACCAAACCAAACCCAAACCATAACAACAAACATAAACTTAGAACAAACCCAAACAAGTATTTTCTGTGGGTCCCTCTCCCTCGACAACCTTTGCTCGGCGAGCAGGTTGTCTGCATTAATCCCTGAGGGGTCTTCACCCCCAGATAGTCCCCCTGCGTTCCTGAACCGTGGATCCCGTCAGAGGCATAGAGGCAGTCGGTCCAGTCTATGTGTCAGAGACCTGGGTTTGGGAGGTTTTTTTTGAGGGCTTTCCCCATTGGCTTTCCCCCCAAATGAATAAAATCAATACTCCATCAAAGCATTTCCAAATGTAATTTTCTAGGCGTTACAAGGCATGACTATTTTCTCTTGGCAATCTTTGGAACAGATCGATTCAGTCGATCTTCTGAAAATACACAGGCAAACGGCAAGACCGGCTGCATTCTGGATCCTGCCTTAGAGCCTCTAAAACAGAAGGCGATGAACCGCGGCCCCGACGGAACCAGCAACACCGCGCTGCGCCCACAGAACGGGCCGGGCGGAGGAAACCCTGCACCTCAACCTCCGGGCCAAATCGCTGCCCAAAACGAAAAGCTGGAGAGCCTCCAAGAACGAGAGATTCCAGGCTCACGCTTCCCGTAGGAACTATCGCTAGGTTTACAGTGAGATGTTCGCAAGCAAACTTCGCCGTTTTTACCGGCGCATGTCGGAAAAATAAACGAACTTGAAAGTGAAATTCCGCTGGCGTGATGAAGACAAGTCTTTAAGCTTTATGGTACAGGAGGTAATCCTAAGAAAAAGCTCAAACCGTCAAAATTACACTTCGCCGCTGAGATAAACTTATTTTTCAAAAATCACTTTATTAGTCACTGGAAGAATCAGCTATTTTGAAATAAACTGGCTCGCTAGGATTATTAATATTTTTTAACAAGAAATCTCTTGAAAAAGAACAGAAGGAGAGGAGGTTTTACAAACTCAGAGCCGCACCCGGCATCCGCACCCTCAGGGGAGACCGGCGAAAGGGAGGGCGGCTTAGGCGAACTTCGTCCCGGCCGGCCTGCCCGCCACCGCCCCGGAGCCGCGCTCCGCCGCTCGGCTCGCCCGACCCCGGCGGCCGCGGTGCCCTGGAGCTCCCCAGCGCCTTCCCCGCGCCGGGAGTCCAGGGATAGGTCGGGCCTCCACGCGTCCATGGGTTGAGTCCGTCCTCGGACGGCGAAGCGCAGCTGTCACCATCCCCAGGAGACGACGGCGGGGTGCGCTAAGTGCTGGTAAGCGGGGAAGACGCCGAGGGCGGTTGTGGGCGGGCAGGCTCGGTAGCCCGGTAGGGCAAGGGCAGCCTGGGTGCTGCAGCCGGCCAGGGCGCAGCCCAGCTTGGAGCGGGCGGCGGGAGGCGGAGGACTGGCAGGGCAGCCACGGCAGGGCTCTCCGTCCCGCACCAGCACCGGCACCATCACCCGGCGCAGAAGGGCTGGAGGGCGCGGCGAGGGGCTGCCGGGAGCATCGCTTCGTGCCCTCTTCATCTTGTAGCGATGGTTTTGAAACCAGATTTTCACCTGAGTGGGGGTGAGACTGAGCAGCCGGGCCAGCTGCTCCCGCTCCGGCGCCGAGAGGTACCGCTGCTGCCGAAAGCGCCGCTCCAACTCCAGCGTCTGCGCCTTGGAGAAGAGCACCCGCCGTTTCTTTTTCTTCTCCTCGGCCTCCGAGCCGCGGGCGGGGAGCGACCTTTGGGTGGAGTCGGGCAAGCTCAGCTCCGGGCCGCTCTCGTCGGAAGCTGGGGATAGCGAGGGGGTTAGAGAGAGAGGGAGGCTAGGTATGGGGCGCGGGGCAGGCACCGAGGCTGCGAACGGGCCGTCGAGCGCCGAAACACCTCCCGCAGGGAGAGTCCCGGCTGTTTACCGGGCCGGAATAATCCCAACAGTCAACAAGAGATGTGAGCTAACCCCCGAATATATTAAAGCTAACCCACGGGACGGAGTGGGCTTTTACTTCGCGGGGAACAGGGTCTGCCTCGGCGTCAGCCCCTGCAAGGACACTGACACTGCGCTGCGCACAGCCGAGGAGCTGGCTGGCTGGTAGCGTTTGTGCTCGCTCCGTGCTAAATACTGGGCAGCCAAGTCCTTTTAATACTTTTACTTTCCTTACTTTCATGTTATTCTGCATCCGCCCTATACCTTAATATTTGACTTATCCCGATGGGGTTTTGCATCCAGCAAAAGGACGTTCTCTCCCCATGCACACACAGCTTTACATTAAAGGCCGTCTACCAGCGGCACAGTTTCTGTGTGTGAGGGAAAACCGATGTGCTAGAGAGCTGGGTTTATGAGCCGGAGCCTGCTCTCCGCGGTGGCAGATCTAGGCGGTGGCCCAGGGCGCGCTCCGCGGAAGCGCAAGGAGGCGAGGCACGGGTGTGAGCTCAACTTTCTTCTGCGGAGTGTGGGGTGACCTGAAACCCCGCCAGCACAAAAAGGCAGGATTTCTTGCAACAGTGAAACAGGGTTGGTGAAATAATCCGGAAAGGGAGTTTAAGCGATAAGAGCAGAGAAATGGCCGGACACAGCCTTAGGTTTTGCTTTCAGACATGGCTGGGAACATGTACAGACCTATGGAAAAGAAAAAGAAAAAAATCTTTTCTCTCTTAAGCTCGTGGTCGGGATGGTCCTGCTGTTTCATTGTTGCAATTCAGTAATATTCTATAAAATTCCCAGCCTGGATCTCCCCGATCCTGTAGTCTACACACGCTGGCGATTGGCTTCTTCGCATCTTTCCCAAAGAGGGGAAATAGATAAAACACAGACGCTCGGAAATGGCGAATTCCTGTCCGTTTCATACTCACAGGGATAGTGATTTCTGTCTGTTTCTATCCACCCTCGGTACGACGAGCCGGTGTAATTCTCCGCTGAGTGGTGATGGTCAGAATCTTGCTTTATGCTATTAGAATCCTGCTCTGGTAAATCCAAAATGCTCCTCACTGTAAAACTGATCCTGCCAGATGTGGCCATGGTAGATTGTGCACACCTCCCCCCAAAAATACTATCACCCCAAAGCCCCGAATCTCCTCCCTTAAAAGCTGCGAGGAATGGTCGGCTCCCAGTTACTGGGGAATCTGCCGGCTGAAGAGGACCTTCCCTTCCATCGCCACCTAACCCCAAATATTAGTGTCGTTTACAGAGGTGTCCTGTTTATATAAACAGTCCTCCCCACTGCAAACACTGCCTGCTTTCAAACCGTCCCTGTCTATAGGATGCTAAGTACCTGAATTAGTCAAGTGCTAAAGCCCTAATGGGAGTAGGTGTAACCCCCCTTCCCGCCACCCCCATGAGAGAATAACCCGTTACCTCCCAAAGACAGCAGGAAACAGGCTTCATCATTACATATTCTGTCTGATTAGCCAAAAGTGGGGACAGATAATGGTAATTGTTAGCAGTGAATAACATCTTGGGTGGCATGTGGATGACCAACAACCACCCCCCTCCATCCGCCACCAAAGCCACCAGCGTCCCTTCTATCCGCAGACAAAGTGAATCCTCCCAGGACATCCGCAGAGCCTGCCGAGAACCCCCTCCCTGCTTCTCACTCTTTATTCCACATACACCCCCCGGCCTTTAGACCTGGAAGGAATTTAAGTGGTTATTTGTTTGTCTTTTTGGCTATGGTGGTGTTTTGTTTTGGTTTT
Source organism: Ceyx cyanopectus (assembly GCA_013401355.1). NCBI lineage: Eukaryota > Metazoa > Chordata > Aves > Coraciiformes > Alcedinidae > Ceyx > Ceyx cyanopectus. Next base: position 15,132 of record VYZU01011017.1, read on the forward strand.
TTTGTTTGTTTGTTTGTTGTTGTTGTGGTTTTGTTTGGGTTTGAGGGTTCTTTCTACATTCTTNTTGTTTGCAATATTACCTCTAATTCTCCCAGTTGTCATTGGCAGGTTTCTTACCCTCAACTCGGCGGGGAAGGCTGGCTGGTCTGCGCGCTAAGAGAATGAGATGTCTGGGTCTGGGGGTTTTTTTCACCTCTCCTGGGCATGGTGGATAGAAGGTGCACAATTTTTTTCTTGAAGGGTGATGGCATGAGCTTGGCTGGGGAAACGCGTGGAGCCTGACACACTTGAAAAATTCAGGAGGAGGGGTAGAGGAGTTTGGGGTTTTTTTAGGAATATTTTGTGTTGTACTAACCCAGGAAAAATCCTCTCGGACATTATGTGTGACTGAAACGATACTAACTGGGAGGGAGGGAGAAAAGATCAAACACTGCGCGTTTGTTTATTCGCGTGTCTCCCGTCCCCGCCGAGGGCCGCTTCATCTGCCGAAAGCAGCTCAAATAAGCCCGGAGCTCCTGGCCCCTGAGGGGAGGAGGAGTGCAGGAATTGTCTGGGCCCGGCCCGGGGAGGTCCGGCGGCTTCTCCGCGCTCCCCTTCGCAGAACAAGCACCTCCTCGCAGCCCTCCACCGGGCGACCCCCGGTGTTTGGCAGGTTTTGCCCAGCCTTGGGCGGCCGCCAAGGACTTAAAGAAAAATACGATCCAGAAACAACAAGTCTGATGAGACGTTCAAATGCAAAGTCGCTCTGGCAGGGCTCAGTTCTCAGCCGCAGAGCAGGGGCAGAAGTGAGGGATGGGCGTGATTAGCCTGTTTCACGAGGGTCGTGCAGCGTGGGTCACGCTTTGCTTGTGGTCCACAGAGGGCGGGACACTCATGGGGGCCGTATAGAAAACCAGTGGGAAGCGAGTCCGACTGGATGGAGGAAAGCCTGGAAGAAAGAAGACACCTAACCTCTTCTCAGCTGATTTGCTTCCCTTGAATGCCGGCCAAAACACTCACAACACAGGCCAGCGTGTAACCCAGTGATGACGCACTGAGCTCCTGGCAATAGAAACCCAGATACACACTGAGATCCTCTTCTAGCCGGCCGGTTTGCTGGTTCAAATGTCTCTGTCCAAAAACACATCTATAAGCTATTGTGTACAGCTATATTTATCCATCCCTGTCCTCACCCCTCCAAACCCCGCTCCCCGCCTGTACCCGGCCACCGCCGTCCTTCCCCGCCCTGCCCCGAGTGTCGCTTCTGGAAGCAGTCACATTTCACGGGGAAAATGTCAATAGAGCAATAACGGCAAGGGAGAAGCGAGATTTATATCGGCGAGATTCGTGGGTGAGATGATCAGGGCGCAAGACTCCATTTGGCCAACTTCCCGCATATTTATTCGGGACTGGACAGGCTCCATATAAACGATTCCCAGGCCGTGATTACTGCAGCCACCTATCAAGCGTGCTTGGTGACAGTAGTTATCTTCCCTGCTCCAAGCACAGCCTCCCAGCCGTCTTGGGTGGTCGGAGCGAGGGGAGCACAAATACATGCCAACTGCTAGGCAGTGAACAAAAGGGAAATGTAGCCCTATGTCCCGGACCTGTTGGAAGCATTTGTTCCAGTCAAGATTTTGCATTTGTTCAGATCTGGAATAATAGGTGATTGACACCTTCCCACAATGTGCTTTAACTCTGCGGGATAAATCGGAGCTTGTTCCTTGTTGTCATGGTTTTCAATAGGGTTCAATGGGATTGAACCACTATCGACTCTGCTTTACGTCTCCGGCAGCCCCGTCCATACAAATTTATTAGTTATGTCTTTTTAAATGAGATTAAATTGAAACGACGAGGCCGTTCTCGACGGAACGGCTCCTCCCGCGGTCGCCCTGGTTCCCCCCCCGCTCCCGACTGCCCGTGTGACCGCCGGGGCAGCCCGAGGTAGGCGGGAGGTGGGCGCCGACCTGGCTCCCCAGCCCGCAGGTACCGCCGCACTCACCGGCTCCGTCCCGGCCGGCAGCGCCGCTGCTTCCCCGCGCTACCGGACGCCCGGAGTATAAAAAGAGGCCGAGAAGTGCTTATTAATATCTTGATCCCGCAAGCAAACATTTGCTGAATGCCTGGGCTGGAGAGGAGTTTCGGAGGGGGAGGGGGGCGGCCAGGGGAGGGGGGCGGCCAGGGTAGGGGCAGGGGCTGGAGTTCAGAGAGCCACAAACTTATACAGTATCCAAGGTGGCTCTCAAGAGGTCTTTGCCAAGGACACTCTAAAGAAAGTGCAAAAACTTTGCAAGGAAAAAACTCAGGATGAGAGAAAGAGTCTACTTCAGTGACCTCTCTTAGCCTTTTAATCTATTTAACATCCTAAGCCCACACTGATGTGTAGAAATAAGTAAATGGTACTCTTCAAGCCTTAAGAGCTCTTCAGCATCAAATATTTGCACTTACTCTTAGAGTTTTTCTCAAATAGCGCAAGACACATTCTCCTTGGACGAGCCGAGCTGTCTAAATATACCTACGCATTATTATCTGCGGGAAATAGTTCGCTTCAAAGGGAGAACGTAATAACCTGAAATGTTTAATCTCTTGTTTTGCTTGGGACCGACTTGGATACTTTTCAGCTCTGGTTGCCCTGCCTCGTCTCGGAGTTTTCCAGTTTAGATTTCACCCTCTCCCTCGACCCTTTGGCGCTGGGGCAGGGGGAGCGCTATCCCTCCCGGGACGCCTCATCCGTGATCCCTGTGGAGACAGCATCTTTGGACTGAAGGGTGCGTTAGCCTCTCGACCCTCTCTGCAAAGGCCGCCTTGTCTCTCCGAGGTGCCCCTGGAGAACCGGTAGCATCGGGGCGCCGCCGAGAACCGCCTCTTCCCCAGGGACATCCACGGGGATGCTACATGGACGCGACAGCACCCACGCATGTGCTCCACGATAAGAGGAGGTGGGCACCGCAGGGCGATCCTACAGTAGGGGACTCCCTGCCCTGCGGCGAGGTGGTCTCTGCGGGCCCAAAGGGAATTTCTGCGTGTGCCAGTCCGCCTCATCCTTTCAGCTAAATCCACACAAACGCTTCGGTGTGCCAACGCGTTTAAAAAAAAAAAAAATAAATAAAAATCATGCTTCCAAAGGTTTAAACAAACAAACAAAACTTCAAATTTTAAGTCTGATTGTTTCCACGCTGTTCGCAGCGCGCTTTGTAGCCCGCTCGCCAACGACCTCGCTTGATTTGCGGCTCAGGTGAAATAGGGCAGAGCTGGGGCAGGAAAACGCGGAGCGGGGAAACCCTCCGATTCCCCGCAGCGTCNGGTTGTTAAAAACCCCCCCAAACCCTTTTTAAAATGGCGTTTTTTCTTTTTTTTTTTTTTTTTTTTTTTGTTTTTTGTTTTTTTTTTTAAGCAGGGGTTTATTTATTGCGCTCAGTGGAGGACTGCAAAGCAGATTGACCAAATCGATGTATGTGGGATGCAGAAACGAGCATTTTCCTGAAATAGTTGATTGTGTCTACACCTCGAGAGAACAGGAGGGGAAAAAAAATTAAATTACATCAGATCAAGTGGTCGTCTGGCTCTGGCGGATGAAGTCCCGGCTTGGAGGAGGAACTCTCCATAGCACAGAGCCAGAGGAGCGTGGGGCAGCGCTCACAGCCAGAAGTCCTCCTGATGGGAGGCTTTCAGGCTGTGTTGCAGACTGGATGTTTGCGGTGTTAGGTTAAATTCCTGGGATAGAAGCAACCAAGACAACACACCTCGCCGTGCTGATATCTACGGGTTGTTTGATGACATGGTGCACGGAAAATGAGCGACTTGGCAAACATCACAAATAAAACCTGTACCAGAAGAGGCAAATGAACTCCTGATCAAGAGCTTCCTTTCCCTAAAATATTGGATTTTAATAATTTAATCTGTATATAACACATCTGTGGGGGAGTTAAACTCAGTGCTTTGACTTTATTGAAAAGAAAATCTGACCTCACAGAATTATGAATTTTAGAATTTATTTTTAAAGCAAGCAAGATTCCACCATTCTATAAAAACAAACTATCCTCTAGTTTATTTTTCCAATAATGAACATTTCCATAACTTTATACACTTTTCCTTCTTTATTTCCTGAAAATAATCTTTCCCTCTCAACAACTAACTTTTAACCGTTTTGGACTGTGAATTTTACTGTAATCTCTTCTTTGAGTTTTTGCTTTGAAACTGATGTTCATTATGGTATATATATTTTAGGGCAGTATTGTGGAAGGAATGTGATAGGAAGGATTGGTTTCTATATATTTCTGCATGTTGCATTCGCCTCTTTTTCCCCGTGGAACAATGTAATTTATTTTTGTCTGTAACTTTTCCCACTTCCTAATACTTCCTAAGAATCTATTTCTTTTTTCTTTTTTTTTTCTTTTTTTTCCCACAGCTCCTGTATTTCTTCTTTTCATGACTGTTCCCCAGTCTAAGTACATAGATATACCGAATTTAACTTACTAAAAACCTCAACAAAATTAAAATAAACTTCTTTCTTTCATGGCTAATTTTGAATATTCTTGTTCTCTGGTGTCCTAACTTCCATCTCACCCGAATCATGGCTCCCTCTGTTATCAGTGCCCTTTTGGTTTTACAGAGCTCATTAATTAAATAATAATTATTAAATCTAGTACGTGCAAAGCATTTTATCCAAGGCTTACACTTTCTCTAAACCCCTCAATTTTCTATTTTGCATTTAAACAAGAGACTTTATTCCTTGGAACAGGGATTACCCACACCAGCAGAGGATTCAGGATTTTGTTTTTCATTTGCTTTGTGTGATCATCCTGGAGGAATTATTTTGCAAAACGACTGCAAGCAAAGCATCGAGGGACAATCCCTCCCTGCGTTCTAAGTTGGTTTAGGATGAGCTTGTGCAGAGCTGAACTGGTGTGGACATGATCAGACCTTCCCATCTGCCTGGGCTTTTCTTCCCTCGGGCTCCCTGGATCTCAGCTCTCAGGAAAGGCTGAAGGGATGGGACTTTCACTTTCCTGTCAACATACTCCCCTCTGGCAAGTGGGGAATGGCCAGTGAGGTTACTTGGGTCATGAAACTGCAGCATTCACTCCCTTACCAGCTGGCTGGAGTACAGGTTCTGTACCTAGCTACCATCACTGCAATGCCATTCCACTTTTTGCCCCATTTTCATCCCACACTCCCGGACTACTTTGGGATTCACGGGGAGGCAGGAGGAGCCAGTTCCAGACAAAGGGCAACGTGCACTCAAGACAAGATGTGCTCTCAGGCTTGGATTCAGCCGCTAGAGAGTGGGGTGCCTTCCCCTCTCTATTATAACACCTCGGTGCAGGATGCACAGGCTCCAGGGTGTAGGTGGTGCCTGGAGCCCAGAGAGCAGCCAGTAACACTAATGGACTTGAAAGGGGCTGCTCCAGAGCACAGGTAGTGATCTTGCCCCAGATAAAATGTTTAGGCTGAATCCCTTCTTTATTTCAGTGTCATTTAGGTGCCTAAAGACCCTTGGCAGCCTCACCATAAAATTGAAGTGGGTGGTGCTAGGAAAACAGGAGGAATGGCAAGATAAAAGTGAATTCTTTAATCAGTTGTTGAGGAACTATAACAGAGAACAACAATGTCCGTGAAGGGAGCCATCCTGTCACTGTCACCATCGCCTTCAACACACCTTCACAAAGAGAAAATGCATTTTGTTCTTTGGACAGCTTACAAGAGTATATCTTGAATTTCAATGTTTAATTCTTTGCCTTGTCCTATAAGTTACCAATTATATTTCTAAGTAGTCATTAAATTCTCATAAATATCCTCTACTGGTTAAATGTTATTAGATTCTTTTGCATAACCTTTGCTTGAATAAAATTATAAACTTGGTGGCCAAATTGATAAACTTAAAAAAGATCCTTTTGTTATTTTCATAAGGCATTATTTTGTTCCTCTGACATGCCAGGTCACCTGGAAGCAGTAGGTACACACTAGATGACTGACCATCACATGACCATCACTGACTGGTGAACAGGTTAATCCTGACTGAACAAAATATTTGTTTCCTGATAGTGAGCCAGTTAGGTTTTTTTCTTTTTTCTTTTTTTTTCTTTTTTCTTTTTTTTTTCTTTTTTTCTTTTCTTTTTTTTTCCCCTCAAGTGATTTGTTTTCACAGAGACTTCAGATCATTATCAAATTTGGTTGAGGCTTTTTTTTTTCCAGATGATAGGCAGAAAATAAGATTGTATGAGTCTTGCACTTCGAGAAATCAGGCTAAAAAGGCACTTGTAGCTGCAAACTGAAAATGAAAGGAAAATACATCTCATAGCCATTTCTAAAGCTGAAAGATTTGTCCCTGATACTGCAGGTAAAAAGATAGAAGAGCTGAAAGTAAATTTTACAAGTGAAGTCCACAGTTTCTTGTCATTTTGGGATGAGTTGCCCTTTCATTTACACATTGCTGACTACAGCTGCTTTTAAAATGTTGAGCAAAGTAACTGCTGACTTCAAGAGGATTCAACTGGTTGAAGCAGTGCTGGCTTCAGCATGCCACACAAAGAATGATAGAGAGGCTTTGGCTGTACAAGAATGTACCACGAGGGAGTTTACAAGGGAAAGAGTCACTACCAGTCTCTAGAAATAAAAAAAACCTTTGGTTTTTAATTTTCAAAATTTTTTTTAAATTTTGAAATATTTAAAAATCATTAAATAATAAATATTATTTAATATCCAAATGTGATTCAAAATCTGCATCTGAATTTTTCAGCTTTGTCCTGACTTGATACTGAGCAACATTTTTTTCCCCTACAAAATTATGTTGTAAAGAAGGCTGGTTCAGGTCTGTGCAGCAAGAGGTTACAGTTTATTTTCACATACAGCAAACTTCTCAACTAAGAAGCAGCAAAAGACACACAGTCAGCTCTATATATTTTATATATGAAAGTGCATACACACACTTTTGACACTCATTATTTAACATAATAATGGTCTTTAAGTCTCACAATGGATGATTCACCTTATTTTTTACCTCAGCATCTGTGTCCACAGTTTTCTTGTGGTTTTCTTCCCTTTTTTCATGTTTTAGGTCTTTTTGTCCTAGTTTTTCTTGACTCACAGTTTCCATTTTAAAACTGTCATTTTCTGACAGTAAGATCCAGTACCAAACATGAGTATGTTCAGCAGTTTTATTGAAGCCATGAGAATATGTAGTAATTTATCAATCCTGCTGCAGTTTCTTAAATGCCATTAATAATCAGACCTGAAGAGCAAAGCTTCAAAATATTCCCAAACAATCCCAAACTGGAGTATTTAATTATAAGACAATAGCTGAAAGCATGATTTCAGATGTTACTTATTGTAATGATCAGCAAGACTGGTAAAGTCACTGGGCCTGATTCTGCTGTTATTATTAATTCTTAGCCCCAAAGGCCAATGAGGATTCCAGTGAGGCTGAGATAATTTGAGGCAGGTATATCAACTTAGTAATTTATTTTAATTAGAATAATTTTTTTGAATTATTGAGAGCTAGGCAGACTGGAGATTTGGGTGGAGGGAAACCTAATGAAGCTCAACAAGGGCAAGTGTAGAGTCCTGCACTTGGCATGCAACTACCCCATGAATGAGAAGGTCAAGGGTTGACCTGGAAAGCAGCATTATGGAGAAGGACCTGGCAATACTGGTGGACAACAGGTTAACCATGAGCCAGCAGTGTGCTCTTGTAGCCAAGAAGGTCAGTGGTAACCTAAGGTCCATTAAGAAGAGTGTGACCAACAGATTGAGGGAAGACCTCCCTCTCTACCCTGCCCTAGTGAGGTCACACCCAGAGTACTGTGTCCAGTTCTGGACTCCCCACTTCAACAGAGACAGGGAATTATTGGAAAGAGTCCAATGGAGAGCTGCTGAAGTAAGGGGAGTGGAGCATTTTTCTTGCAAGGAAAGGCTGAGAGACTTAGTAAAGAGAACACTGAGAGGGGATCTTATCAAAGCCTATGAATATCTAAAAGGTGGGTGTCAAGAGAATGGGGCCAGTCTCTTTTCAGTGATACCCAGCAACAGGACAAGGGGCAACAGGCACAAACTGGAACACAAGAAGTTCCACCTAAACATGAGGAAAATCTTTACTGCGAAAGTGATGGTGCCCTGAAACAGGCTGCCCAGAGAAGTTGTGGAGACTCTCCAGATTTTCAAAACTCACCTGGATATGTTCCTGTGAAACCTACTTTAGGCAAACCTGCTTTGGCAGGGGAGTTGGACTGGATGATGTCCAGAGTCACTTCCAGCCCCTGCATTATGTGATTCTGTGATTAGATGAAAATCAGTTTATGCAGCTACTTTCACATATAGTAAGAATATAAACAGCTCCCCAGGTTATTTTGTCAAAGGTTCTTTTGCATAGTAATGATCAAAGTCCAGCTTTAGCAAGATGGTGACATGGTCTGAAAGAGCATGTGTTAGATAAGAATAGAGAAAGAGCTGCAACCTGACTTCAGCTCTACCACTCTCATCCCACATGGCTTTGCTTCCTTCATCTATTTCCTTGCCTATAAATAAGGGTAAGGTTATATTAAATCAACTATCTCATACAACTGCTCTGGTTTTACACAGTGTGACTAGTGAATATCCTTATAGTGTATTAACCATATAAAATGCTGTCAAAAAATTCTAAATAAGCACTCACACAAGACTGTGGGGACAGGTATTTAATAATGGACTCACTGTCCAGTTCACACTATTGAAAGTCTCTTTGCTTATTTCTGGACTAGTGTGTGTGTCGTGCTTTTATTCACTGAAACTGTTTAAACAGTCACAGCTCTTAAGGCAGAGAAGTTATGAATCATGTGTGGAAACAGCTGCCAGAAGAATGTTTCAAAAGAAAAATTGTTTTTTGGAGGTCTTACTCACCTGCAGACCTAGTGACATCATATTAAGTAACAGCTTCCAAAATGTGACTACCGAAACCCCCGTATAGGATCCAGGAGTGATTTCTCATAAACTTTTCAGCCAGGCAGTAACTCTGCTAAAAAAGGAAAGAGCAATTTTTACTGCTGTGCAGAAATTAACAGCATAGGAAAATCCATTTTGCCTTCACAGCACTTGGGTCCCTCTTGTTGGCGAGCTCCTCTCCCAGCAGAACTCCACGGCGGCGCTCAGCTGCTGAGCACATGACTGCTGCCTTGGGAGAAGTTAATGTTTATGAATACTCATAGACATACTTCGGGTTTTTGACTTTGAGTGGAGTTCTGTGATGATTTAGAACAATGTACTTTCCTTGAGGCTACGGAGGGGGGAGGCGGGGGAGTGCACTGGAGAGCTGTTTGAATGCCTGCAGATGCAGAAGCAGGGCAGCCTGTATTTTACACTCGTCCTACAAACACAGCCAGCAAATCCCTTGTCTGGTTTATCAGAGAAGGAGCTGGCTCAGGCATCAGACAAATCCTGAGCACACAGGCGATGTGAAAAAGGGAGGACAGAAAGCCAAGGGGCTGAAAGAACACAACAATTAATAGTGGATAAATGACTGCTGACCCTCCCCATCTCTGCCCTCCTTTTCAAGCTGATCTCAGAGAAAGATTGTTGATCAGATGTTTTCTTCAGGAGTCTTTAGTCAGCTCCATACAAACAGTTTTAAACTCAGCTGAAAAATCTTATAACTTCTTCACTGATTGGTTGTGTGCTGACATCCTTTCTAAATTAAAATACCTGGAATTAATATTTCTGACCACCTCATCTGTGATAATCTTTCAGCCTTTCACTGGACAAATACTAACTGCTTTAAACCCCTAGTGGTCAGTTCTGTTAGAAGCAGCTTACTTTTTCAGTACTGCAGCTGAGACTTCTTACTGAAATTCTCTAAATCATGTTATTCAGCATATCAAGTTTGGACTATCCCTTCCTGACTCTGATCTTAGGAATTGGATAAATATAAAAAACATTTCCAAGATTTTCTCCCTCATATTGCAGTGCTTAAGCCTACTGACAGGAAGGAAGAACAGTGGATGATTAATTTTAAAACAAAACATTCCTGCCAGCCCTCTGCAGCTAAATGGAAGTTGTGGTGGCTGAGGCATTTATGGAGAATATTTCAAAGTGAGATATATTTAGCCCACTACAACACTCTATTACCATGACATTTTGTGGTATACCTTTAATAATGAGTAACCTTTGTATAATAGTTTTCATATGATGGAAAGCTACTGTACTATTTCTGGAGCAGACATATTCCAATCTTTGGTTGGTTTAGTTGGGTGTTTTTTTGGTTGTTGTTTTGTTTTGTTTGTTTGGGTTGATTTGGGTTTTTTTTGAATAATAATACACTTTCTCTTCCTGTTCCTCATTCAGTCAGCAAAAACATCCCTTGATAAATAATACTGTTAAAATTCTCTCTCACATAATTATCTGTACTATGTCTGACAGCAAAAAGATTTACAGAAATTAAATAAATGATTAATAGTGCTGGCTTTAAAAGACTGACAACTTCCATGAGTTCTGATCTGTTGCATTGATTTAGTAGACATTTAAGGTTAAAGAGTCAGCGTAAGACTGCACAATCCATAACCTGAGAAACATTTTCAGTTTCTTTACAGTAGCAGATGGTTTTATTCTTCTAATCAAATAAGTGTTTTGTAAAACTATTCTTTGCTTTCATCCATAATAAATGTTTACTTTGGAGTAGGAAAAAGTTCACCTGTGTTCACATCATTACATCATGCATGCTATCCTGTTGTACTGCAGGGGGCATTACATTTGCAAACAGAAAATGAAAATGGAATGACAGAGGGGAAAAAGCAAAAATTATTTGTAGTATCTTGCAGATACATCTCAAAATATTAAAGACAAATGATTCCAAAAGGGATGTCAGGAATGATTCTTCTGAAATTCCAATGACTTTCATCCAGCTATGAGGACAACTGTGTCTTGCATCTGGAGTTTGACCGCCGGGAAGGTAACAGTGCTGGTACTGTCAGGAGGCAGCAGGGCCACGTGCACAAAGGCTGAAAGAGCGACCACCCAAAGTGACACGTTTTAGTATTGAAGATGCACAGAGACCTGTATCAGTTGACCTCAGCCTGTGACCAACAGAGTAAATAGTCACTAACTCAGAAAGGTAACTTGGGCTCTGCTTTTCAATGGCTTTGTAAATCAGCATAAGCACCTTATAACAAATGCAAAACTTTCTCCGTAACCAAGTGCGACTGAGATGGGATTGGGACGATGGGGGGTGGTTCCTAGGAGCAAACCTCCAGCAGCAGGCAGAGTCCCAGCTGCTCTTTTTTGTACAGTAGTGTCTGAAATGCCACACAGCAAACAAGCCAGAGTGCTAGGAAATATTGCAGCACTCAGCTGAGAAGTGTAGTTGTGCATCTTCTGATTGCTTGGATCAAGAGCTGCCATCACCATCTTGAAATGGAGGTGGAAAAACAGGGCAGAAGTCTCATTCATACAATGTCAGCAAGATGATAAGAACATGCATTTTAACACCCACAAAAGCAGATTTTAAGCTTTCCTGGCCCAAGAAAGGTATTTTATGCCACTGGGTGATTCCAGCTACTTTTTCACACCCTAAGTAAACTTTCCTCTTGAGATGCAGAGAAAAAATATTGCTTCACTTAAGTAATGTTAGTTTATTCTGGTTTCAGTCCTCAGAGGGTTTTAATTTGTTTGGATGTGGCAGTTGTATTGCAGCTGCACACAGAATATTCTGCCTTTCTTTAGTGTCAACAGCAACATCTTTAGAAATTTCCTGTACTGCCTTGTTTGGCTCTTTTATTTCTTCCAGCTTTTATTTGATGTAGTTAATATTTGTATGCAATGTTTAATTTTGTGTTCTTTCTCCCTGATTTTTGATCCTCATGTGCTCTCTTTGGTGTTTCACTTGCGCTGTATCCGCTATAGCAACATTTTCCCTTTTCATTTTACAGACCCAAAAACTCAGGGTCCAGAATCTACCTATGACTACTAATTGAATTGTATGTTAGATTTTGGATACCACACCTAATGAAGGGGAACCTGTCTCACTGCATCTTCAGGTTATTCTTCTGCTTCTCCAGTCCAATAATTTGAGTTGCACTAGCTATAAATCATAGTAGTGCAAAACAGAATTGTTGCAACACAGAATCAGAGTCTGGATTTTCAGTCTATTGTGAAGCTGTAACACTCACTAGCCAGCATGCTCTTTAATGTATTTTATTACCATAAGATAATTGCATTTATGTAAGGCATCTATGTAAATTGAAATAACACATACACAAAAAATACTGACTAGTGAGTTGTCAATACTCTTATAAATAAAGCTATTATCTCCAAAACAGAACACACACTCCCTGCATAAGCAATAAGAGAGAAATATTATTATAGATAGAAATATGAAAGGCAGTGAGTATTGATTTTTTCAATGTAAAACTGGATTCAAATTTTGTTTATATCTTGATAGCCCCATTGACTTTGTGGAGCTGCACTGTTTTAAGCCAGTTAAGTTGCTTGCTCTAGATTTTTTATTCCTTCCTTTATTGCCTTACCATACCAGGCTTACAGAACAGACAGGAGAAATGAAGGCTTACAACACTTGAAAATGAGCTGGAATTCTGCAGTGCTGGTTAAGTGTTTAACTGCTCGTCAAGGTTAACAATGTGTTTAGTGTGCACACATGAAGGAAATCTTAAACAAGTGGATTTACAGAAACAAGCCCTTGCTAAATTGAGAGCATAAAGGTCTATAGCTACAAGTTGGAAGATAATTGCTTGAAAATATTGCTATAAAAATAAACCATAAACCTCCATGACCAGCCTCTGATAATGTCATGGGAACAGGCTGCATGCCAAGAAACAGCAGGGAAGGTAAGAGCGAATGCTCACTCCTCTGAGTTCAGCAGCACTCCAGCACGGACTGTCCACTCCCAGACCGGCTGGGTGCCCAAGCCAGGCTCATCTGGCCAGAAAATTGCATCATACAAATGGGAATAACAGAGAAGCAAGCACCGCAGCATCTAGATTTTACAGATTCTTAGAGGAAGGACCGTGCTAAATAGAGTTTCCATCCTCAGTTCAGAAAACTCACTGGCTCCCTTTTATTTTTTTATATATATTTTTTTCAGTGTCATATATAACTATCCCATAGCATGACAGCTGCCATACAGCACCAGGGTACAGTTCCTGCAGTTAGCAATGATAGAGGTGAATCAACTTTTATTCAAAAATTTGCCTCTTTTGTCCGTTCCTACAGAGCTGTTTAAAGGTACACTTGTTGTTAAGGTATAAATACATTTGAACTGGCAAAGGTAGGGTTTTAAATGGCATTTTGGGCATCAAACAGAGAATAACAGCACACTAAAGGCTGCAGTCTGGGAGTTTATAGGTGGAAAATTATGTCCTTTCAACCAGTGGAAAGGACAGCACCAGGGTTTCTGCTCTTTTCCTACCATGTTTTTGGCCTTTCAAAATTACTTGGCATCAATTTTCTCCTAGAAAGCAGTAAACAGGAAGTTGGCAGCATGGCTTCTGTTTTCTGTATGTTTAAACTTCTCTCTCTCTCCAGCTTTTTGCTTGGGACATAATCTGAGATATATTTTAACCTATTAAAATAAAGGAAAAAACAAAAGAAGAAGAAAAAAAAGAGAATAATAAAATTAGCTTCAAAATAAATATTTTAGAGGACTTGTACAGTTAAAAATTATATATATATATCAGAAACAATGTATTATCCTCACTGTAATCTTTCTTTAAAGTACACAAGCAAATATTTCCAAGTATTTTCAACATGTTGGTTTGTTGGGTTTTTTTTCCAGATATAATACAAATAAAAAAGGTGCAGTAATGTTGTCCCTAATCGTGAGCTAATTATAATTATGTTGCAATAGACAACCTGTATTCTAAGGTCCTTTTGGGAAACAATATCCTGCAAACACAAAAGCTAGAAATGAACCTATTGTGAAAGCTGAGTTTCTTTTATGTCTGTAAGATGTCAGGATATGGGTCTTTAAAGGAAAACATCAAATTACTGTAGATCTGTGTAACTCCCCAGCCTTACAAAGGCCTCATCCCATTGCTCTGACAATATAAAACACCTTTCCAGGGTATCTGTAATGTGTTTGTATTCACTCTAACTTATTTTGATGTTTATTTCCCTTAGTTTATATAAGAATCTTCACATCTATCTTTTACAATAATACAATATTTCATTCCACCCTTGATGAATAAACATTGTTAAGGGGGCTCAAATTGAAAAGTAGTGGAGATTCAAAAATATTAGCTGAACCCTCAATGGCATGAGAGACAGTGAGTTTTAATGGGTATCTATGGTTTTAGGAAGGAAAATGTTGGCTGAGGTTTTCCTGCAACCTGGCTGCTTGATCCTGTTCAGAAAGGTAGACACACTGAGTTGACAGGTGATTTTAAGGCCTCTAAAACCATATGTTGAGAAAAATACTAACCCTTGTTAAGTCTGCTGGATTGAACCTACAGCAGTGACATTAAATCCTTTAGGGAATGAAGCTCTTTGCCAATCCTCTGATATTCAGTCCCATGGCAGATGAGATGGAGATCAATCCAGTCTCTCAGTGATTCAAAACTAAACTACATTTTTGAGAGCTTCAGTAAAATGAGTTGATGGAAACAGTTCTTTTCCCAGTGAGTGGAGGATTCATGGCCCAGTGAATGCTGGAGCCAGCAGCATGTATGCCATCTACCCCTTTACCAGAAGTTAGTAAGGAACTCAGAGAATGAGGGCTTGTGGAAATTCATCTAGGTTTTCATTATATGTGTTCTATGCACAGGTTATTATGTTGCCTTCTCTAGGGCAGGACAACTGGCATGAACAATAAAAAATCACCTAGATGTCGGAGGCTAATACATGAAACAAGGAACTAGCTGGGACCTGAACATGCAAAGATAGCAGTCTTTTTTTCACCCTTCCTGCATTGCTTTCTTTGTAATAATCTGAAATATTTCATATCAGTATAAAACCAACAACCAACAAGAAAGGAAATCCCAGGAGTGCTGGTTTTCAAAGTGTCTTTCCTTCCCACACAAGTTCCTTTAAGATTGGCAAGTAAAAAGCTCTTGTCAATCTTCTACTCTGTTTATTTCTCTGGCTCCTCAATGTGCTCTCCCTCCTTGCATCACGTTGCAGCCTGATGTTGGTTCTTTGCTGTCTGGAGACTCACTAGGATTCTAACGTTTTACCTAAATTGCTCAGTGGAAAAATATCAGAATATTTCATTTCATCAGCTTGAAGTGCTTGCTCCTCTACAGTTGAAGCACTTCAATTCAGCTGTAATATTTTGACTTTATCAAAATAACAAAATACCTGAAACTGTAAGCCCTGAAGTCAATGCATAAACATCTAAGCTTGTTGTGGGTGTCTTTTTGAGGTATTTCATGTAATGAGCAACTTGGACTTTTTATTCTGATTTTAAGCAAGAGGAAAAGTTGTTTTTTATATTTTATTTTAAGGAAGTTTCCTCAAGAGTTTGAAACAGAAGTTTCAAATTTTGTTTTGTTCTAATAACAATAGTTATTGTCCAGTCANAGGTGGAAAATTATGTCCTTTCAACCAGTGGAAAGGACAGCACCAGGGTTTCTGCTCTTTTCCTACCATGTTTTTGGCCTTTCAAAATTACTTGGCATCAATTTTCTCCTAGAAAGCAGTAAACAGGAAGTTGGCAGCATGGCTTCTGTTTTCTGTATGTTTAAACTTCTCTCTCTCTCCAGCTTTTTGCTTGGGACATAATCTGAGATATATTTTAACCTATTAAAATAAAGGAAAAAACAAAAGAAGAAGAAAAAAAAGAGAATAATAAAATTAGCTTCAAAATAAATATTTTAGAGGACTTGTACAGTTAAAAATTATATATATATATCAGAAACAATGTATTATCCTCACTGTAATCTTTCTTTAAAGTACACAAGCAAATATTTCCAAGTATTTTCAACATGTTGGTTTGTTGGGTTTTTTTTCCAGATATAATACAAATAAAAAAGGTGCAGTAATGTTGTCCCTAATCGTGAGCTAATTATAATTATGTTGCAATAGACAACCTGTATTCTAAGGTCCTTTTGGGAAACAATATCCTGCAAACACAAAAGCTAGAAATGAACCTATTGTGAAAGCTGAGTTTCTTTTATGTCTGTAAGATGTCAGGATATGGGTCTTTAAAGGAAAACATCAAATTACTGTAGATCTGTGTAACTCCCCAGCCTTACAAAGGCCTCATCCCATTGCTCTGACAATATAAAACACCTTTCCAGGGTATCTGTATTGTGTTTGTATTCACTCTAACTTATTTTGATGTTTATTTCCCTTAGTTTATATAAGAATCTTCACATCTATCTTTTACAATAATACAATATTTCATTCCACCCTTGATGAATAAACATTGTTAAGGGGGCTCAAATTGAAAAGTAGTGGAGATTCAAAAATATTAGCTGAACCCTCAATGGCATGAGAGACAGTGAGTTTTAATGGGTATCTATGGTTTTAGGAAGGAAAATGTTGGCTGAGGTTTTCCTGCAACCTGGCTGCTTGATCCTGTTCAGAAAGGTAGACACACTGAGTTGACAGGTGATTTTAAGGCCTCTAAAACCATATGTTGAGAAAAATACTAACCCTTGTTAAGTCTGCTGGATTGAACCTACAGCAGTGACATTAAATCCTTTAGGGAATGAAGCTCTTTGCCAATCCTCTGATATTCAGTCCCATGGCAGATGAGATGGAGATCAATCCAGTCTCTCAGTGATTCAAAACTAAACTACATTTTTGAGAGCTTCAGTAAAATGAGTTGATGGAAACAGTTCTTTTCCCAGTGAGTGGAGGATTCATGGCCCAGTGAATGCTGGAGCCAGCAGCATGTATGCCATCTACCCCTTTACCAGAAGTTAGTAAGGAACTCAGAGAATGAGGGCTTGTGGAAATTCATCTAGGTTTTCATTATATGTGTTCTATGCACAGGTTATTATGTTGCCTTCTCTAGGGCAGGACAACTGGCATGAACAATAAAAAATCACCTAGATGTCGGAGGCTAATACATGAAACAAGGAACTAGCTGGGACCTGAACATGCAAAGATAGCAGTCTTTTTTTCACCCTTCCTGCATTGCTTTCTTTGTAATAATCTGAAATATTTCATATCAGTATAAAACCAACAACCAACAAGAAAGGAAATCCCAGGAGTGCTGGTTTTCAAAGTGTCTTTCCTTCCCACACAAGTTCCTTTAAGACTGGCAAGTAAAAAGCTCTTGTCAATCTTCTACTCTGTTTATTTCTCTGGCTCCTCAATGTGCNCCATGAGCTGAATGGCAAATATTGGAAATCCAGAAAAAGAAAAAAAATGATTAAGGACATTATATGTGTATGATTTACAACACAAACACTGTTTTAAAAGAAAATGAAGTTAAATTACTGTATTTCAATCCTTCAGAATGGTATTTCAGGCCTTATTTTATTACNGCTCTCCCTCCTTGCATCACGTTGCAGCCTGATGTTGGTTCTTTGCTGTCTGGAGACTCACTAGGATTCTAACGTTTTACCTAAATTGCTCAGTGGAAAAATATCAGAATATTTCATTTCATCAGCTTGAAGTGCTTGCTCCTCTACAGTTGAAGCACTTCAATTCAGCTGTAATATTTTGACTTTATCAAAATAACAAAATACCTGAAACTGTAAGCCCTGAAGTCAATGCATAAACATCTAAGCTTGTTGTGGGTGTCTTTTTGAGGTATTTCATGTAATGAGCAACTTGGACTTTTTATTCTGATTTTAAGCAAGAGGAAAAGTTGTTTTTTATATTTTATTTTAAGGAAGTTTCCTCAAGAGTTTGAAACAGAAGTTTCAAATTTTGTTTTGTTCTAATAACAATAGTTATTGTCCAGTCATTGACTGCTAAGACAAAAAATATGGTTGCTTCCCTCAGAATTTAGTCTTTTGATTATCATTGACCATACAATGACAAATTGATTGACAAGTTTCTGCAAGATAACTCTCCACAGTTGATTTACTTTTGATTTTAAACATTGTGGAATTTTGCATGTCTTTGCCTGACCACATTTCTCTTGGGTTTAAAATAATGTTTAAAAATGAAGTCACTCAACAAAATTCAAGTTATTCAACTCTAAGGTGCATTCATCCTTCAGTCTACCAAGACTTATAGCTAAAACTATAGTCTTCTTGTGTTAACATGAGATTCAAACATATATCCTTGTGATCTGGCCTGCACACATTAGGGTGCCATGTGCTCCTCTCCCATCTCAGGGTGGAGGCCACAGGACCCCCAAAACACAGGAAACCACCCAGGGCAAGGAGAATGGTCTTTCTTTTTTTGTTTTAGTCCTGTCCCCTTCATGCTGTCAAACTCCCCATCACCCATCTTCATGCTAGGATGCCAGTGTGTGAGCCTACCAGACCATTTCTATTCCCAAGACCTATGTGGAGCTGTCTAGAGGTTGCAATTGAGTCATGTGAAATTATCTTCTAGCTAAATGGTAAAGCAACTCATGTCATCCCATTACTCCATAAACCACTTGAGAACCAGAGAAGAGATTTGTTTCTTGTCCTCAAACGAGCAAAACTCTATAGATGAGTCATGCAGGCCTTGTCTCAAAGGTCAGAAATGGCAGAACTTATACCTCCAGTCTTCTATCCCTAGCAAAAAAAACCCAAAACCAACCAAAAAAAAAATCTCCAACAACTAGTAATCCTAATTTCATTATGACTTTATCCAACAAACACTAGATAAAATAAAATGCCTTAAAACCTTAACTACAGTTATAGCTTCTGTGGAATCAGCACTACTTTAATTTATCTTTGTTTGATTTCTGTTTACCTTAAGTCACTTCTCAAGTAAAAAAAAACCAAACAAACCATGAGCTGAATGGCAAATATTGGAAATCCAGAAAAAGAAAAAAAATGATTAAGGACATTATATGTGTATGATTTACAACACAAACACTGTTTTAAAAGAAAATGAAGTTAAATTACTGTATTTCAATCCTTCAGAATGGTATTTCAGGCCTTATTTTATTACNGAGGCAAAAAACCACACAGATTTTATTTTTTAAAAAATATATTTTTGTATGTATTTCTAGATTTTTCCTGGACAAAAAATGTGGGAAAAAACAGATTTTTTTTCATTTCTGAAAATGGATGTTGAATGTTGGCTGGTACCACCAGTTAGTTACCTGTGATTCAGGTAACATTCCAAACATCTGGAAATTCCAAATATGTGGTCAAATTATTTTTCCAGTTGGAGAACATTTATACACAAAGCCATGCTAGCTGGCATGCTGTTCCATTATCTCCTGAATGACAGTGAGGAATGAGGAAGGCAAGAGGAATTATTTATATTCATTACTTTTGTTTATATTTCTCATAAACCGAATCTCTTATGTTACTGAAACTCAGGATTTCTGTGGAGCTGCAGGACAGACCTTCCTAAAGGAGCAACACCTCCTCTGCTGTGCTTTTTTTGCTCACAGTAACCCTAAGTTTTACCTCAACACCTCACTTCCAGAGCACCTCTGTAGTCAAGAAGACATGCAGTAATTGTGGTGTTTCCATGTCATATTTATTTTCCTTTGTCTCATTTCAGTAGAGCATGTGTCTTCTGGCCTTTGCTGTGTCACAGTGAAGAGGGACAGCAAAGGGTCTTATATATGAGCAGATTATGGGGACAACTCATTGCCCCCTTGTCCAGCTCTGCCCAGTTTCAGAGCCTACAGTCACACTCTAAGCAGAAAAAAAAGTGATGCCAAAGAATTCCCAGCTGGTAGAGAAAGAATTGCTACAGAGCATCCTCACAGGCCAGAGTCTTCAGCTCTGGCAAAACTATTGTGTATTCTGGTATTCAGTGACTTTTACAGGGTATTTGACAGAAAATCGTGCCGCAGTGAAGATCCAGCTGAGCTGTCCCTGCCACGGGTGAAGCAGTACACAGATATCTACCCCCCTCTAGAGGTAAAAGTCTGAAGCATCTGTTTCATGAGCAAAAAGCACTTTGCTCATCTGAAGCAACTACTGCGGCCCAGGCTCAATCCTGGCTGCCACAGAACTAACATAGCTAATCACTTGGGTTGCATTTCTTGCTGCAGAGGTTGAATCCTCACATCTTCTGCGTTTCTCGTCTGTAGAAACTCTGTATGAATGTGTAAAGTGGGTACAAACTCACCACCAGTTCAATGGGATTGTAATAAATGGTAAAAGGCAGAGGAGAAACCAGGTTTCTGACTCAGTGTTCACTGCACAGAAGAAAAATCCACCACAGATAGTGAGAGTTTTAAATATTTCTTAATATTTTGCCTTCTTTCCTTTGATTTCATGCAGCAATTGCCCACATCTGAAGGGTATGTTTGTTTTTTTTCTCACATTAATCACAAGACTGCCAAGTTTTGACAAGCCCTTAAGAAATGTGGCACATAGGTAAATATATCAAGAGCCTCTATATCTGAGTTACTTTCAGCTCTACCCTCTCAAACAACATCAGGACCTCGTGGGCATCCTGAAGTGACACAGAAAACCTACAGTTATCACAACATTATGCACAGACATTTAGCAGTACAGATTTGGAAATATGTTGCATGACTGGTGTAAAGCCACCTGAACCATCTGAATATGGTGAACTGGAAACTATTAGAGGCACAAGAAAATGTAAGATGTTTTACCTTGTAATGTACCTTCCCTAAAACAAGTGGAAACATGGAATAATGCATTACCAAAAAAAAAAAA
>VYZU01011018.1:18046-36464 GCA_013401355.1 Ceyx cyanopectus
AAATATATATATTAAAAAAAATCTCAAATATATATATATTATCTCTTCTCTCTCACACCACCTCCAGCTTACAAAGACTGCTGAGTTTGAGTTGTGCAGGTCTCAGGCATGAGCTCCAGCTCCAGGACAGTGAATTCCAGGACAGCAGAATTCTCAGTGTCACCTCTCAAATATTTCTCCCATCAGGATTACACAAATGTCACAGAGCAAGAAATGTGCCTGTGGACTTGCATATGAAAAAAAGAGATATTTTTTTTTCTTATTATTTCTTGGTGATGCACATAGCAAAAAATAACAAGTGAGGAAAGAGCTCTCCATGAAAATGTTGGATATTTTCCCTCACACAGACTCCAACCATGCAGAAGTGACCTGGCTGCTTAAAAGCTGAAAAGCAAGAAGTTTTAGCTCAATCTTGGATGTTTACACTTTTAATCTTCCCCTTCAAGAAGGCTGGCTAGAGCCTAACTGCACTGAAGGTCAGCTTCTATGCTGGCAGATCACATTTCAAGCCAACTGCTCTTTTATTCCAAATATGTTAGATAAAAAGGTAATATGCTCTCTGGAAGAGTTCCCTCGAGGTTAGAAGGACCAATAAATTAACTGTTCCCATATGTTTGGCTCCTTTTGGTACCATTCAGTAACAAAAACACTGCCAAACCTCTTTTGGCAGGTAGTCATTTTTGGTAGCTCATAGTATGACTTGGGAGAAAAGGGCAGAAAGTTTGGAAATTAAGAAATTATCCTCATCTAGAAAGAAAATTTGTCACCAAGTCAACTTGATGGGTTTGAAGTAGAATAAGCAGCTTCTCCTCAAAAAGACCCATATCAAATGCAAACTCAAACACTCCAGTAATGGCAATAATCTGCATTTCTTGGGGTTTTTTTTATCTAAACAATTCTATTATCTATCATTTATTTTGCAAATGAGCAGCTTTGCAAAAGATGTGCTCAAATGCATTAGTAGTGCTTTGATTATAGTGAATAAATTCCATGATAAATGGGCAAAATCTGGGTTTATTTGCACTGCTGAGTTCTTAAATTTCATTCACATTACTCTTTCTCCCCCACCACCATCTTTTATACCTCATAGTTGAGACTAGAGCACAACAGAGAAGCAGCCTTTAGTGTTAGTGTTTTGAACATACAGGGAAAAACAGTTTAAAATTCCATCTTTCTTTAATCAATTGCATTAGCCCATTAAATTCTAATTACTATGTATATAAATCCCATGTTATTCAGCTTCCACATCTATCTGGCAAGCAGTCTGAAGCAGGCTGACAGGTACAGGCCAGACATTTCACTTCTTAAAATCATGTTATTGCAGGATTAATCCTCTATTTGCATTAATTTGATTACAAGCACTTACAGGTAGGAGTAATCCTAAAGTGTAGGTCTAAAGATTAAAAAAAAATAAGCTTCTGGAAGGTTTTTCCAGAAGAAAAAAAAACCATATTTTTGCCATTCTACAGATGCTTGCCTCATTCAGCCACTTGGGATTTTATTAATAATCTTCTCATTACTGTATTCATCTTCTGATTTCTTTTTTTTTTATTATTATTTTAAGTAAGGCAATTTCTGTGAAGACTTGACACTGAAATCAGAGGCTTCATTACCCTGCAAACTATATCCACAGTTCAAAGTATTTAAGAGGGTTAAACAAAATGCAAACATTTAATGCAACATTAAGCATGTGAAATAAAAACTTGATTGCCTAAAGAAAGCATGCTATGCTGTTACCCTGGTGACAGGTTAAAAAAGGATTGTGAGCTGAATGGCTGTATGATATGAAATTAAAATGTTTCACATTGAACAATCCAAAATGAATTGGGAAAGGTTAGAGCAGAGGAGAGAGAAATCAATTCTCCAATGGCAATGGTGAATGGAAGTGAAGTCTGAATAGGATTTGCCAGTGGGGTGCAACAGCTGCCAAATATCCTGCAGCCAAAGAATTACAATAATACTGATGAAGTGTGCAGGAGCTTTTGGAATCATTGCAGGGAACAGAGAAATACTCCTACAATAATGAGGCCATTCTGTGTCCCATCCCACTTTCACACTGGAATCAAAGGAAAAAGAAAGGGTTGAAAATTGGAATACTTCGTAACAAAGGTAGAAATGAATTATCTGTCCCTTCCATCAATATCTCAGATTTAATTACAGCCTTTGTGAGCCATGAATGAAGCCAGCATGCCAAAGAATGGAAAAAAAATCAAGACACATACATGTAAAAGTATGCAAACAGTATGGAATGAGACACTTTTTTCTTCCCATGTATTTTGTTGACAAGATTTCTATCTAGAAAAAGCTGGATATACTACACCAACAAATCACATAATCAGTTCTCAAGGAACTTCCCAAATTAAGGTGCTGATGATTATGCTCATCTATTTTTTCTGCTAATAATCCTAGGAAAGAAACACCAGTAAAGCTTCTCACATGAATGCAGTTGCACCAGAGTCCTCCAAAACCAGGAAAAACTTCCATAAAACCCTTGAACACGGCTTCATTTGTCACTTCAAAACTCCAAAGAAAATATACAGATGGAAAGGGGAAAAACTGTGCTCATAAAATAGCTGTAAAATTACTAGGTAGTACATGGCAACTGGCATGCACCTTGTTAGGTTTCATACATAAACTTTTTACAAACAGACAAATATTGAGGTACAGGTTTAGGGGGTATAAACCTGCATGACAGGAAAGAATAGTTTGGCTAATAAAAGGGATTAAAATAGAGAGAGAGGTCTTGTGGTAGAAGGAGAATCATGCAGATGGAAGTTGCAAGCAAAGTACAGATAAGGGGCAGATTCATGACAAAAAAAGGTCAAGAAAACAGCAGCAAAACAGAAAATACTCACAGAATCACAAAATAATCATGGTTGGAAGGGAGCTCCAGCCCATCCCCTGGTGCTGTCACTAGTGCCTGAGGAGCAGAGGCCTCCCCCACCTCTCTGCACCCTCCTGGCAGGAGCTGGAGAGGGCCATGAGCTCCCCCCTCAGCCTCCTCTGCTCCACACTGCCCATGCCCAGCTCCCTCAGCCTCTCCTCACACCCCTTGTTCTCTTGGCAGCTCCTCTGGACACGTTCCAGCCCCTCAGGCTCTGTCCTGGGATGAGGGGCCCAGAGCTGAGCCCGGCGCTGAGATGAGGCCTCCCCGGGGCCTAGGCCAAGGGCCCCATCCCTGCCCTGCTCCTGCTGCCCATGCTGCTCCTGAGCCAGCCCAGGATCCTGGGGGCTTCTTGTCCCCCTGGGCACCCCCTGGGGTGTCCCCAGCACCCCCAGGTCCCTTTCTGCTGGGCAGTTTCCAGCCTGAAGCTGCTGGGGGTTGCTGTGACCCAAGTGCAGGCCCCGGCCTTTGGCCTCAGTGTCCCTCAGCCACTCGGCCTTGGCCCATCACCCAACCTGTCCAGACCTCTCAGCAGATCAACACCCCACACAGTTTAGTGTCATCTGCAAACTCACTGAGGGTGCCTCATTCCCCACATCCAAGTCACCACCCATAAGTGTAAACTGCACCAATTCAAGTTTCAGCATTACCTGAAGCAGCCACAGAAACTCTAAAGCTCCTACAGCAGCTGCTGTTTTCCCAGTAAACATGGTGAAAAGAAAAAATTAACACAGGGACTAAGCCAGATTCATTGATTTTGGTGAATTCCCACCAGCCATCACCTCAGCAAGATCCATGCCACTGCTCTGGGGATCCAAAGATGCATCCCAAGAGATGCTCAGCGAGGTTCAAACATTTAATAACGATTTTATAATGCTTATCAACTCCAAAGATTGAGGAAGAATGGATTCCTGAGTGCCAAGAATACTGCTTTTTTTCTCCTACAAATGACATAGGCATGAAAGGCTATGAAAATTTCCCATCACAGATCTTCTGGAATATCTGAGTCCTGTGGAACGATGGCTCTGATTTCAAGCAACTACATAAAAATAAATACCTTCTATTACTCACATTATCAATTCTGATTCATTTCCACTGGCCAAAAATACCTAGTTTATATATTTGCATCTACTTGCTTGTCTTTAGCACATATAATCCTCTTTTCATGTTAAGCAACTGAACAATACGAAGGGTAAATAATACCAGACTTTAAAGACAGACAGAATATTATATAGGGCAGCTGGTTTAAGAGTGATTAAGCAAGATTATAAATATATAGAGATATATGATTTATGAGGCCAAAAGAAAAACACTAAGTCACACCTAAAGAGGCAAGAAAGGGTTATCACAATCAGAAAAGTCCATTATAAACAAGGATATTGCATGAAAAAATGGAGAACAGCATTTTAGGACCTTGTTAGAAAGAAAAACCCACAGTGGAATAATGGTTTGAAGTTGCAGTAGGTACCTAAATATAAGTATTTAATCAAAGATATAAAAATAAGTCATGGCAAGAATGCTTGACATGTTGATCACTTAGCCATCCTTACACCAAATGAGAACAAAGTCTTTTTATTTTTCTATCCCACTAGAGGGTATTTGTAGGGTAAGGCAAAGTATAAATATTTAGCTGTACTTGCAACACTTGATCCCCGGGGTTCTAGGGGAGGAAAACAAAAATTCAAACTAAAAAAATCACAGAATAATTGAGTAATTCAGCAGTGCCTGTGAGTGTGCTGCAAGTCAGAGCTCTCCCCCTTTTCCAAGAGGCCAGTTCAGATGACTGCAGTGAATTTTCCTGACATCACCTTCCTTCTTTTGAAAATTAATGTAACAGAACCTTACTCCGTGCTGCTCCAGCAGTGCAGGAGAGCCAGAGAGCTCTCCTATTGGGCAGCTGACCCTCCTTCCATATGGGGAAGCCCTGGGCTGGCAAAAAGCTGGCTCTGGCCCAGGCTCCAGCAGAGTACTAGGTGTAGTCTGTGTGAAAGCAAACGTGCCTGAGAGGTGCAGGGCTCCCTGAGCAGTCCCCTCGTTGCCATGTCCTCTCTGCCAGACCCCTGCATTTTCAGCATTCTCACATTTACAATGAAATCAACCCAGATATTTCAAAACTTGCTTGGGTTTGATCTGGATTTTTCCTTTCTACGTTTACCCCTGCTGGGGAAGTGTTTATGCTTAGAAAGCATCATCCACTTTAGGTCTCAAAATACTTCACACAAGTTTAATAAATATATATTATTAATATTTTATATATATTATTAATATTTATATAGAATATATTATATACTTAAATATATTATCTATATTATAAATAAATATTTACAAAGCCTCAATAATACCATAAAGTATTAAATATATAAAGCTGTTTTGTCTTTTTGTAATCCAACTGACTTCTCTAAAATCTGGCAAAACCAGGAGTTTAACCCCAGATTCCCTAATCCCAGTCTTCTATATTAACCACAAAAAAACCCCACACCTTTATTTTATTTTTCCTAGCAATAGAAAACATTTTCCAATGCATTAGCATCTTTTTGCATGCAGTATCAGGTAATACTGGCATGCAGCCTCACTGGTTTTTTTCCAAGTCATAAATGATGAAAGGGTAAAAACCCATAGAAAAATTGGGAAAATACACTTGGCAGCCAACACAAGCAATGCATAGGAAGTGCTGGAGGCAATTGGGTTTAGAAGTATAAACATCACATTAGTAGACCCATGAGATAACATGATGTAGCCACACCTGGAGAGTCCCTCTCCTATTCCCCTCCCAACCCACTAATGCAAACAAATCTGAAGCCAAAATG
Source organism: Ceyx cyanopectus (assembly GCA_013401355.1). Lineage (NCBI taxonomy): Eukaryota > Metazoa > Chordata > Aves > Coraciiformes > Alcedinidae > Ceyx > Ceyx cyanopectus. Next base: position 23,738 of record VYZU01011018.1, read on the forward strand.
GGAAGAGTCAACTGTACAACATCATTTTTTGGTCTCCAAGGCTAACTACATCAAACAGACAGAAAATAACCTGGATTCACTTCAGCCAAAATATGTTTCCACTTGAAACAAGATCGAGTTCTGTCTAGGAGACCTTGGGATTTTACTGGATGCTGTAAATCTGTTCAGCAGCTGTGGGTGGCACCAGTTTCCCAATCAACTGGACTATGGAAGAGCTAGGAAAAGTCCTAGGTGAAATAACTGCAAGCTGAACAATGAAATAATCATCAATCATTCATGGCTCTTTCCTGTAGGAAACATGTGTCTCTATTATCTGGATATCACAGTGAAAAAAAAATAAAAATCACATTAGTATCCATCTCACTAAATATCAAGCATTTTCTGATCATTTAAAAAAGCAATTAAAAAATCCAGCTACACCAAAACAACCAAGAAAACTGGTTAAATAACCAGTTAAATGCATCAAAAAATAACACACACAAAACACTGCAACAACCCAACACTGAGGTTAACCTCAACTCCACACCCACCACTGCAGCACAGAATCCCACCTCAGGGCTCACATCTCCTTCCAAGCAGCCAAAGAAAGTTGGATGTTTGATCCTAATGAGGCAACAGCTCTCTGATCCTCATCCTTCCAGTTGATTCACCCAGGGGATTGCAAAAAAAACATGGATTTTTCAGTCCCACCCCTGGAAAATTGCATTGAGTGGAGAGAAACCCCCTTTCCCTTTTAGGAGCCATTCTCTGCTTGCTACACATCCCCACCCTTGTAGCTCTTCCAGAATCATTTCACTTGTCACAAGTACTTAACCTGGTTCTGTCACAATGATCTGAAGTTAAGTATTAAACCCTTTCTAGGCTAATACAGGTCATTCCAGCAGAACCAGAGTGGGAGACTGTGCACAAAACCAGCCCTGTGGAGCTGGGGGAGGAGGAGGAGGAAGGGCAGAGAGCAAGGGAGGAGCTGGGACAGGGATTCATTTCACCTGAGCACAGTCTCAGCAGCCCTGACAGGGAAAGGTGGAGCTTCTGGGAAGATTTTCCAAGTGTGGTTCTTTCCATCTGGCTGGAATAACAACCCTGAGCTTGGGCTGAATACATTGTGGAGGGGGAAAGGCACCCAAAATACCCCTGCAGTTGTGAAAAGAATGCATATTATATAAATATGACTTCCAAAAGGGAAAAGAAAAGAAACCCAAACCAAAGATGTATCATTATATATAATATATAAAAGGCATATAACTCAAGTTCAGCAAAAAACCTGACAAGTTTAGAAGAAATAATGTTTGATTTCAGTGCTATTCCTCACACAAAAATTCCTCAGCTGTTTTCAGTGCTTGCAAAAGAAAAAAAAACCAACAAAATTCTATCATTATAACCAGTGCCAGAGAGCTGAAAATTTGAAGATGCTGCTCAACATGCTGAGGTACTTTTCCAAACCATTAGGAGAATGTTATGGATCAACTTTTGGAGCATGCAGTCTGTCTAATTCACTTACATCCTCCAACATGGATTTGAAATTCACCCAGCCTCCAGGCACCCAATTCTGCCAGGGAATTGCATCCAAGATTACAACTGGCCTTTTTGATTCACTGCCAGTAGCACAGGTTCCCACTCTGCACTTTTTGTTTATTAATATTTTTACTCAGCCAGATTGCTGGCACAGCCATAGAGATGTGCTTTCTGTGGTCACAGTTCTGCTCCCCAAAAACTCCTTGTGACTCAAAAAACACCTTGGATGCACTTGGAGGAAGTTTAGGGTGTGCCATGGAGGATCTTTGATGGGACTGCAGTGACTTGTATGCTCCACAGTCCTCTGTCCCCTCTAGAGGGAGTCCCCTAGCTGCTCTAAAGAATGGAGAGCACCATCCAGGATAATTATTTCACCTCAAATCTGCCTTCCTTTCTTTGATTTTTCCTCTGAAGGAGCAAAATGATTTTGGGGAAGGGGTTTAGCAGACTTGCAGATTAGGTTTTCTTCAGAAGTCACTTCACAGATTTGGTTTTCTGTTACTGACAGATTTGGTTTTCTTCAGAAAATGCCTTTTTGCATCATATTGGGTTTTTTTCTTGCCCTCAATGAGCAGCTTTACTATTATTTCAACAAGTACCCCTACCTATGTGTGGAGACTGAAACCATGACCTGTTCATTAAGAACTAAACTCAGCATCCACTTGGAAAAAATTTTAAGGTTCAACAGAATTCATTCCAGATCTGATAAGTTTCAACAGACAGAAAAAAATGAATGTAGTACACCCCATCACAGCAAGAAAAAGTCATCTTCCCTGCACTGAGAAGATTTGTTAGCCTCACCATTTACATCTGAAAAAAATCAGACCTTCATCTGGTTTTACAACCTCAGCTCTGCTCATGGGGGGAGGAATATACATGAGGGGGTTAGGCTGGGACTGCAAAAATAAGCTGATTTTTTCCATCTTTGTAATACAAATGACAGTGCAATACACAATTTCCATCACTGATATCTCAGTTAAAAGAGCTGTATCTGTCTTTTCTCCTCAGAAACACAAAACCTACTAGTGAGAGACTTGCAACAGAGAGAAAACATTAGATTCTTTGACACTCTGACTCCTTTTCAGCAAGTCAGAACATTTTACAGGCCAGAGGGGGGAAAAAATACAATCTCAAATCAGAGCAGGGAATGTAACAGCAGTTTGAGAATCACTACCTCAATCAGTAATTCCTATCCTTACTCTAAGTATAAAGTAAATTATTAATTTGGGGAAAAAAAGGTGCTTTCCTTTCTCCTGTAGGTGTGTAAGGGAAGCAATGACCTAGCCCTACATATGCTATGGATTACAAAGCCATTACACCCACCCTAAGTGTGTCTTTTTTTCCCCTTTTTTCCTTTTTTTTTTAACACCATATGGTACTATTTATCTTTGTGGGTACAAATAAAAATAAAGACTTCTTGAAACCACATTTGATTTATTCCTGGCCACTGTAAAATCAGTAATAGAATACACTGTCAAACCACTGGCATGGAATGTGAATAATTTCTGTCCTGCATCCTGGCTTCCCTCTCAAACACATGCAGCTGCACCAAGGAAGCTTCAAAAATTCACTTGTCCTAACAGAAGATCTCAAAGGGCTCTCCCAGCACTGCCCAGTCAGAAAGTGGTTTTCAGAATGAGACCTTAAACTATCCCAGTTCTTCAGCAAGGCAGCATCTTAATCAGGAATCCACGTTTTGGAGCTCTGTGGCTAAATATTCACATTATCCCAAAGTGCTTAGATCACTTCAAATGGGCACAAGGGAAATTTGTGATGCTCAATTTGTGGTTAGTTACTAATGCAGCAACATTTTGCATTAATGAAACTCCTGATGTGCATTAATTACTGTACTGGCTTGTAACACATTTTTGTGCCTATTAGTTTGCTAATATGGAGAATAAAAATAATCATGGATGACTTGTGTGAGCAGGGAAATGTGAGCCACAGCTCATTTGAATTTAGCAAATAAAAAAACCAACCCCAGACTACATTTTCACACCAGTGTCTCTTGTGCATGTGGAGATGAAGAAAATGCAGCAGCTCATCTGAGTTCCTCAAAATGAACTTACCTTGGAGTCCCTAGAAATCTCTGTGATCTCAGTTGTTCAGCCACATACAAAGAAGCTGCTGTTGCCAGTAATTCTCTTCTTTCAAGATCTGTCAACTTGTGGCCTAGTTTTCAGAAAGCAGTTTGAAGGGAAAAAAAAAAAAGAAAAATTAGATAGCACAGCCCAAGACAAAAAGTAACAACTAGAAGTGAAGATGCTGCTCAGTCCCTACCATGAAACCTACATTTTTTTTCCCCCTCTGAATGAAGATGAAGCTCAGCACAGCAGACGTTCTGAGTTTGAGTTTAAATTGCATGTTTTCATACAGATCAGCCCTACTGCTAACACTGGTATCTCTGTTAAAAACAATTTGACAACTGAAAGGGGAAAAAAAAAAAAAAATAATAATAAAATGAAATGGATAGATGCTGCAGCATCTTGTTTTCGTTACTGAAATGTCACCAGTTGACATATTGTGCCTCATGCTGGTAAGGAATCCATCTGTACATTAGGACTTATTCAAAATATACAGCATTCTTTCTCAAGTACTCTACCTCACAAAGGCCACAGATCTTTCAAGGGGGAAAAAAAGACACAACTATGTAAACCCCAGAAATAAATGGGAACAAAGCTCCTCAGCCCATGGTCAGAGTCACAATCATGGTTGGCACTTCAGAAGCAGAAAATGGCTCCAAGCACCTTAGATTTGGACAAAAAAGAACAGCACCAAGCAGGAGGTTTTCTCCCAAGCTGCTCTTGTTCCAGAAAATGAAGGTTAATTAGAAATCTAAGTGTCCATGCAGCAAGCAGGAAGACAGAGCAGCTTGACAGAACTTTGCCCTGCTCATCTTTAGGTTAAAAACTCAAGATCTGGAGGGAAAAGCTGGCAAATGGGTGGCCAAGATGTGTCACCAGAGAAGGGCATCAGGCAAAACTGGTGTGGGAAAGAGTAAAAGGACAAGGAAAGTCCTCAGTCCAGCAGGGAGTGGCAGGGGAGCTGACATGGAAGAAGAGAAGAAGTGCCAAGTTGAATTGCAATGGAGAAAAAGAGGCAAAAGTTATCCTTCAAGAGAGATTTTGCACAGATGAAAGTGTTTCCAAAGCCAGAGGGAAGGAGAGCACAATAAATAAAGTTATAAAAGAAAAGGTTAAGACTAAAGACTTAGCTGAACTTAGTTCTTCTCCATCTCCACTCTGCCATCACCTCAGCCCCAAAAAATATAAATTCAAATAATAACAGGCCAAAAAAAAAAATAAATTTAAGTAATAACAAAAGCCAGTAAGTTTGCATGAAGCTATTTGTAATTTATTCCTCTGGCTAAGGATTATTGCAGCATCCTCTGCTGGGTGTTTCTTATTTTTTCTTCACCTTGACATGGAAACTGTCTTCACTGGAACAAATGCATGCAGAAATCCAAATGCTGGGAGGCTGAGGAACCAGCTTCAGAAACAAACTTGGTCCAAAATGCTGAATTTTGTGCTCTTTGTGTATATAGAAATGAATATACGTGTGGATGTAAAGCTTATGTAATGACACAGTGAATTAACATCAACTAATCAACAATTCTTTCCACTCTGAAATAATTTTTCCAAGATGCTGGATGCCAAATGGGTTGTTTACAAGCTTCATCCAAAGGAATATCTCCTGAAACCTCTGCTTTTCAGTCACCCTGCCTGAGTCACACCACCTTTGTGTGACCACAACTGCATCTTCCCACCTGCTCCAACACACCCTGGCACCACCAAATCACACCAGAGAAGAAGGGAAAAGCAGGAAAGATCCCAGTTTGATGGCTTTATTGCATCACCTTCATCTCAGATGCAATCAATGACTGCTTTTGCACTTGCTGTGCTATTTTTCTTATTAAAAAACCTATTTTTTCCCTGTACCTTCAATAAGAATCCAACTCCAAAGAGTGAGAAAAAGGGCAATAATTTGAAACAGGTTAACAACCAATCAAGACTTCCATTCACCACTTCATTATCACAAACATGGGGGGAAAAAAAAAGGATTTCTCCACTGTCTCATCACTAATTGCATTAGTGTGGCAAGCAGAAAACCAGGCATGCCTAGTGTTTAAAGTGGGATAATACTGTGATGGGAAGTTCTGCTATTGCTCATTCCTGTCCTCATCACTGTCAACTCCTGCTATAAAGTGAAGTCACAAGTGAAGGATCAGCAGCACTGCTCATAGCAGTTTAAACCAGACCACAGACAATCTATTCCTACCAAGTGACAGAACCCTGGTCAGAAGGAAGACAAGGAAAAAGTATTTCTCATTTCCCTGATGTTATGATTGCTTAAATCAATATTATCCCAGTATCCCCCAAGCTGAGTCAGAAAGGTTCATGCAATTACTTTACATAACCAACTTCAAATTAAATTACATAAAAGGTCACTTTTCCCATAACAGTCTCATTTGCATTTTGTCCTAGAAATGTGTTTCCTACTATCAATTACAGGAAAAAAAACACCACACAAAACCTCACCAAACCAAAACAAACAAGCTCTGGTTATGTGCCCTGCTCTGTTACTTAATACTTGAAAAGTGGCTGTTTTCTGACTGAGAAGGAAAGAAATTCAAAGGAAAATGGTTAAGATAGAGAGTGCAATGCACAATTCACATCCATACCAAGGCAGGCAATGTTTCTATCATCCCTAGGTTCTGGTTTCCCCATGGATTTGGGAGCTGACCATTACAGATGAAGTAAGCTGAGGCAGAAAACAAAATGGGGTTTTATTAAAGGGTTTCATTTCTTCTGAAGTCCAGTAACTTCACCAACTGAGGACAAAGATTCCAGTGTGGAGAAGGTGAAAGGAATTAACAGCAACAATCCTCTCCCAGCAGCAACTAACACAGACAGGGGAAGCTCCAACTAATCACACAGGGGGGAATTTAAATCTCCACACTTCAGAAGTCAGGCCTAAAAACCACTTCTGTTTCTAACAGAATGATGGGATGGCTGAGGCTGAAGGGACCTTGGGAAGTGTAATTCAGAGAGCCTGCACTCCCTAGAAAGCAACCTCAACAGCAAAGTCCAACAAGGTTAAAACAAGAATTAAAACCAAATATTTTAAAAATAATCATTTTAAGACTGTCTTTCCACAGTCAAAACTAGAGCAGAGGGTCTTAGCAAAAGCTGTCCCAGTGACCAAGGGATTCCCTTCTCTCCATCCCTAGCCTGCCACTCACCCCACACCTCTGCTGAAGTTCACCAGATTCCTTCATGAGCTCAGTCAACCCAAGAACTCTCAAAAAACCTCAGCAAAAGCAGCAACCATGAAAAATGCAGGTTTATGGTGGTTTAAGGAGCTGAATCTATTGAGGAGATGCACTGAAAAGTCCCAGAAGCATCAAAGGGACAGGCCAGAGATTCTGTCTGAGTCAGGGAAGAGAGGCAGAGCAGCTCATCAGCAGCACTGAGCCTTCAGAGCAGATCAGAGCCACCTCAAATCTCTGCCAGATGAAAGCCAGGTGAGTTACCTGAAGACTAGTTAAGTGCACCTTAGCAAAGAAGAAAAAGGAGCATTTGAGCTTCAACCATCACAAGTCACCCCAGGTGAGTAACTCCTGTCACTTTGGTCACAGCCACGAGGCAGTCAGAGGCTGGAAACATCAACCCCACGTGTGGGGAACTGCCTCTGACAATTCCATCAGCAGCTGAAGTGGTTCTGAGCAGCAATATTCCCTGCACCAAGTCCTGAGGTGGGGAAAATCTGCTCTGCTGCTTCATGAGACTACAGTCTGGCTAGGGGCCAGTCAAGTCCAGTGGCTGCCAAGCTGGCAGTGGGATGAGGATTCTGCCACCCTGGATTCATGATGGTCAGGGAAGGAATTCTTCTCCATGGGATTCATAAAGGACCCAGGGATGCTGAGCTGTAAACACTGGTTTGTTTTTTTCTTGCCAGCTGAGGTGTGAGGCTTGTACAGAAGCTTCTGACCACACAGGTCAGGCTAAAGGAGAACCTTTAAATATTTAATCCAGGAGAACCTTTGAATGTTTAATCCAGAAAACTGATTTATTTGCTTAATTCATTTCTCTACCAAGGGTGTTGTAATGAAACATTTGCAATTCTCTTCATGTTCACCTAGTGTATGAGTTAGAATTCCAAGGAGATGCCCATTACTGGGCACAATGAGTGTGAAAATCAGGAAAAACTCTGGTGAAATGCCACATCCTTCAGCCAGGGAATGCAAAGATTGCCAAAAGGCAGTTCCAAAGCTGCTGCACAGCAGAAGCAGCAGCATTGAGCAGAGAGAAATCTTATCTTCATCTTTAATATTTTAAATATTTCACACCACTTACTAATTGTTTTCCTTTGACTTTTGTCACTCCAAGCATATTTCTCCTCCTTGAAGTCAAGAATGTAACTGCTTCCATTAAATTACACATTATTTTTTAAGTCTAATTGAATCTCTGCACTGATACACTTGAGAAAGAACTGATTGGGGAACATGTCAGTCTGTAAATCTAAAGGAATAATAAACCAGAAAGAAATCTCCATTTGGAACAAACCTTTAAAACCATCAGGATAGACTTCAGGGAGGAATTTGGTGCTGATGTCTCCTTGCACAAAGCGTGGATGGACAATCACTTCTCTCAGTAAAGAAATATTGTGAGCCACACCTGAAAAACAAATAAAAATAAACCAGTTCAACCTATTAATCACAAATCAGACTAGTAAACAGCTTGTAAAAACAGAAGTTGCACAATGAGCACTTGTCCACAACTTCAGGAGCAGAGAATTGCTGCCATCAATGCAGATGCACCAGTTTTGTTCCCATCCTAACCCTCTTTTCACACTCAGTTTAATTAAGAAGTTAACCTTCACCTCAGCAAAGCTAATTCAAGCAGCTTGTTAAGTCAATGACAGGCAGCACAACTAAGAGACTTTCAGTTCAAGTCCTAGCAGATGTAAACAAAGCAGCAGAGACATCTCCTTGAAATGTCAGATTACTCAGCAGCCCCAGCTCCAGTGACCCCTGGGCCACATTGTCACCCTGTCACCTCAGATATGCACACTCTTGTGGAAGCTTGTTCTGTGCTGCTCTCCAGCCACAGGAGTGAAAAAGACAGCTACAAAAAGTTTTATCTGGGGCATATCCTAGCATTTGCATCTTGGAAGTCAGCAGATGCTCCTGGGGGACTTGGAAAACAATGAAATTGGATGTTTGTTGCATATATATTGTGTGTATATATCCCTGCTAAGCATATAGTCCTTCCCATCCCCACAAAAATATATATCCTTAATTAAAAAGATACTTACAGAGCCTTCATTTCCCTTAATATTATAATTATGGGATTTTTTTTCCTCTTCGATTCCACTTCTCAACCTGTTTCCTCTCTTTTATTTTAATATCTCTTTTTCTTTCCCTTTTTTCCCCCTGCTTTCTGTGCCAACAGAGCCAGAAAACCACAGCTCCAAGGATGCTGCCAGTGTCAGTCCAGTGCTTCCCCACAACACAGTAAGTCCTCTAAAAGTAAAATATTCACTTGTTTTCTCACACAGGAAGAAAATAAACCAAATTCCATTTCCAGCATAGGTTAGAAAAAAAAAATCCACAATCAAGAGTAGATGACAGTACAAGAGATGTACTCAGGACACTGCTGGAGTGTTTAAATGTTTAAAAAAAACCCATTTAAAAGCAGGTTAAAGCAGCACCTGTCAGGATGCAGATGGGTTTGGTACAGTGGGATCAGAAGGATTTATCCTTCATGCACTATGCCACAAGTTTAGCACCAAATATGATGCTCTTCAGAAGTTATTTTACTGAAGTATTGTACACAAAAAGATGGCAGAAGAAAGGATGTGCAAAAAAAATAAATATCTCAGAAAAAGCTGAAATAATTCAAATTATCTTCTGCCTACTGCAGTCCAATTTCCAAAGAGAAGACAATTTGTCTTTTAAAAGGAAAGGAAAGCTCAAGATTATGCCAGGAAGAGAAAAAACATCTTTATCTCAACTCTCTTTTCAATTTTGCAAGAGAATTTAACCAAAAAAATAAAATTAAGAGGCAAAACAGTTCAATCCCAACATGATTAGAAAATACCACTGCCTGATAACCATTAGTATTTAGTGAAGCTAAAATACATGTGTAATTCAGGAGCATAAATAAGTTTATGCAGCTGCAATGAGGAAGCTGCTACAGCAAAGAGGTTTTCCCACCTCAGCTGAGTGCTGGACACACTCCTGCCCTTCAGGAGACAAAATAATTCACATTTTCCCAGTGTCAGAGGGCCAAAAACTCCCAATCATGTTACTCCATGAAGTAGAAAATGCAGAGAACATCACCAAGTAGTTTATCCTGGGTGAAAAAATGGCTTGTGCATCTTGTCAAGCACTAGGATTAGGATTTATATCTGGAATTTACAGGATTAAGTGCTCCAAGTTATTAGGATTAATACAGTGATGGAAGTTATTTGCACTTTTTTTTTTGCACTCCTTCTCCTCCCTTTGTGTTTTTCCACTGGAGAAGCATGACTAAGGTTTTTGTTATTTTATGTGCAGAGCAGTTCAAACACTTTGAGAGCTTTTTTTCCCCCCCCTCCAGTCTGCTGCTGGTGTGAATTTTCAAGCTCTCTGTGTGGCCCTCACTGAAACCACTTTCAACACCCAGAGTCACTGATGAAATCATAGGTTTAATGGCTCAGGAACTAGTTTTTAAATCAAATATTACCCAATGGATTAAAAAAAGATCAGTCTCCTTGCTGTCTGTGATGTAGACAGTCAATTGATGGGCTCTGATTCCATAAACAGTGAATAAAACTCATGTTTCATCTCCACTGAACAAAAAAATGCTCCAAAAAAAATCTAGGCTAAATGAATATAACTGAGAAAAAAATACCACCCCTCTTTAGCTCCTAGAAAATTCCACTAAATTTTCCCATTTGAAGAGCAAGTTGAAATATCAGAGGGAATAAATAGAATATTTTCATTTATTATCATCTATAAATAGAATATTTTCATCTATTACCATCTATGAAAATAGAATATTTTCATTTATTATCATCTATAAATAGAATATTTTCATCTATTATCATCTATGTAAATAGAATTTTTTCATCTATTATCATCTATGAAAATGGAATATTTTCATCTATTATCATCTATAAATAGAATATTTTCATTTATTATCATCTATACATAGAATATTTTCATCTATTATCATCTATATAAATAGAATTTTTTCCTTTATTAACTTCAGGACTCTAAGAATATTTTCCTCTTTTAACTTCAGGCAAAAGAGGAGCTGCTCAGTGCAGGATTTCACACTACAACATGTAACTAGATCATCTCCTGGTGGTTTTTTTCTTCCCTAGACTGCTCCCAGCTCCCTGGTGAGATGATGGCTGATGGCAGCTGACAGAGGTGTCTCCACTGAGTGAAATTAAAAGAATTACTGGGAGTCTCTTAATTATTTCCAACTCGTATAAATCAGAAGAAAAAAATCTGTGGAATTCTATGTAAATCAGAATAACCAGGGGTTTCTGCAACACTTGAAGCTCCAAAATTCCTTTCCCAAGTGCAATTTGGGAAGTAATAGAAATAGAAAATAAGTAATAGAAATAGAAAATGTATTTCACACAGGAAAATGACTATTTTCTATGTGCCTAGTTGCAAGGATCAAGGAAGGCTCTTGATTACTCACCATGAGGATGCTGTGAGCACTGCTCTGCTCCTCCAAAGGGGATACCCTTAGTGATGCTCCTGATGGTGACTAAAACCCACCCCCTTGCCACTGCAATCCTTCAGAAGGCTGCAACTTTCAGCCTTGCCATTTAGTGTGACCTGTGTCAGAGTTCAGAAGGTCTCCATCTGGGTGTGAAGCTGCAGAAACCTGGACCCCTGCTCCTGGCTACCTGCTGCTTCCAAAACACTGCCCAGACATCAGCCCCACACCCCCCCAGGATCAAACAGGGGCTCCCAGGCAGTGCTCAGTTCATGCAAAGTTAGGCACTAAATTCACCTACTTTCTATTTAGCTTGCAGTGGCTTTCCTGGGAATTTTCCAGCAGGAATAAAATCCCATTTGTGAAGCTGACAAGCCCTCACATTTCCACCAACCAACCAAAATCCTAAATTAAAGCCATTTCTTTCCCCTCCAGAAAAGAAAATTTCACTTCAGCACCATTATTTTTTACACTGCTGTAGAGCTGCAGTTACAGTCACATTCTTTTCTCCAAGTTAAAAATATCATTAAAAAAAAATAATAATCAATGTTCCTCATACCTCTAATTTATTTTTTTTTCACTTGGCTGCATTCTTCATACATTATTACTTCAGTAGAAGCTCAATTTTAAGATGCACTTCTTGGGTTTCAATTTGGACACACTACATCCCAGAAAACACTTGCAAAAGAGAGCAGACTAGCAATTAACTTCTGGAGATCTAAAGAAATAAAGAAAAAATGAGGAGATTTGGGTGTTTTGGATAAAACAAACACATTGCTGAGCTTCAGTTCATTGCAGTTGCTTGTACAGGATGCACAAGCACATTAAATAATCACATTGTTGACCCAAAGACCTCAATAAAATCAAATTATAAGCAGAAGAAATATTGCTCATCTCTCTATCTTGCCTCATTTTCTTGCTGGATTCAATCTGATTTAAATAAAGATTTTTTTTTTCTTCAGCAAGATTTCTGGCTAAATAAATATATCAGGTTTTTCATGAACTTCTCAAGTGCAGCTTAACTCCCAACCTGTCCTCTCAAGAAAACACAAAGACGACAATAAAATTAATTGATAAAAAATCCCCAAAAAATAAATATATAGCTTATTTATGAGCAGGATCTCACCAGATTTTTCCTCAGTAAAAAGCAGAAGTTGCAATGCCAAGGCACAAAGCCATAGGCAGTGTTTTCACTGTAAATATTTACTGACACTAACCATATTCAGTGTTGATTGGCCTTTTTACAGCATTAAGCTCCTGTCATCTTGATGTCTGCAAACACCAGTCTGCATTTAGCCATGGAAACTTAATTGGAGTCCTACATGCCTCTCTGTAGATAAGCAGCTGAAAAATACTTCACTTGCTGATCCTTTCCAATGGTGCTAAGTGGAACAGGAAAAAAAAAAAAACCAACTTGATCTGCATACTTACTGAGTGCAAAAAATACCTGGAGGGCAGCACTAGAGGTTGCTGCTTTTATCTGTAATTGG
>VYZU01011020.1:0-15766 GCA_013401355.1 Ceyx cyanopectus
TCCAGCAGTGACACCAGTCACTCAGCCATGAGTTTATGTTATATATTTTCCACCCCTTGTCTGTTTTTTTTCCCTTCTAATTGAGGGATTGATGAAAATACCATGCTTGGTAAAGCATTTAGGAGATAGTAATGGCTAACAATACAGAGAAACATCTTTCAGGAGGACATAATTTGCAATCAACTAAGGGAAATATTTATACATTCCGTTATCACTTCCTGGTGGGATTATTGTAATCCATTTTTCCAGGCCTCCCTGCTACCATGCTTCCTTCAGGGATTTGAATTTTTGCAGAACTGTGGCTCCAAAATGTTAATCCCAGCCAATATTCATTACTCACTTCATAGGGAAAGCTCCACTGACTTCCTCTGCAGCACAGAACTGCCTTGAAAGTCTTTTTTGCTTACATGCAGGTTAAAATGGTGATTAATCCATCATACCTATAGTGAAAAAAAGTGGTTTGGGTCTGAATTCCAAAGGTATGCCATAAATTGCTGTCATTTTACAAACTGTGTGAGGGCTTACTAACAATTCAAATGTATTAAGGGCCAAAATTGGTGTTGTTAACACAGAAGTGACTTCACTATTTATGGCTGTGAATAGTACTCAGAGCCTTTTCAAGTGACTTGACTAACTGAGAAGTATTTGCATTCTGAAAATTGGTGAGTAATTTCACATTTGTAGCACTTGGGAGACCAGTCTTGGTTCTCTTTAGTGAAGACAAAAGTTAACCCTGTGAATTTCCACAGACGTCAGGGGTTGCTGCCCTGCACTCTGTGAGATCACACTACTCCCTGAGGTGCAGTCGTGTGCAGTTTCAGAGCCAAGAGGCTTTGAGTCACAGCCACTCACTCAGCACATGGTAGCAGGAGTAGCAAGATGTTGCCACCAGCTTTTCTTTTTCCTCCTCAGCCACGAACTACTGTCTCCACCACAAAGTGGACTGACAGGAATACAGGAGGGGTGTTCAGCCTGAAGGACAGATGAGAGCTGGTCTTACCCAGCTGCTAAATGGTGCACTACAAGAACAGCTGATGTTGGGCAAGACAGCCCTGATCTTTCAGCCTCCTTGGCACAGGCCTACCAAACACTGCTGTACCACCTTATCACCTCCCAGAAGAGGCTTTGACAAGGCACACTGTGAATGAAGCATGAAGAGGTTAATTTCCAGGCAGCCTCTGGAGACAAATAGGAAGCTGTCATGAGCTCAGCGCTAAGCAGATGACTCGGAACACATTTCTGCAACAGTGGCAGGGGTATAATAACATAGAGATCATCTTTAAACTGTAAAATATACATGACAAACAACAATTTTTGGAACATTCACTGGCATTAGCTAAACTGGGATGAAAACATCACTCATTTTAACAAATTTTGAGTGACAGTCCCAAACCCCATTTTGAGTGACAGTCCCAAACCCCGAAGAACACATAATTTTGAGGCTGAGTAATCATTAGAGAACAACAAAGCTTCTCAATGCAGTCGCTGCTGCCAGCTCTGCTCTGCAGAGCATCTTTGCATGGAGCGTGGGTCTTAGGGTGAAAGTGAGTCCTTCTGACAACTTTGTTCCTCTGCATGATGCAGCTCCTTAGACAAGAGCATCTCAGCAGAAGATAGTAGTTAGTTCAGGTCCAGTCCATAGGGTGGTATAAACCCTCCCAGCAATTATCGAGTATCACAGACCTCACCACCATCTGCTCCACAGGCAGGATGCCATTCCTCAACCTGATCTTGGAAGGATGTTTCACGTACATGTTGGCACACACAATTAACAAACACATAATTAAAACTTCCTTCCAATCTCTCAATCACTGACACTTCTCTCCTCCAGGAAGAGGCTGGTAAAATAAATGGCATGTGACGAAGGGTCTGTGCCCTTTGCTCAACACTACTCAAGGGTAGCCAGACATGATAGCTATGAGCACAGAGCTTGTAAGAACTGAGCAGAGGCAAAGATGGAGCCTAACTAATTTGCGAGCAGTAGCGGTGTTTTGAAGTTTTGAAAAGCTGGCTCAGGTCCATGTCTGTCTTCAAAAGAAAAAGGGGAAAAAGCTAATTTTTCAAGTCAAGAGATGATGTTACTTGGAAAGAAAGATGGAGCTGTAATCGAGTTGACTCTAGCAGCATGGAGAGCTTCACATATCGTCTCTATTTTCCGCATAGGCAGAAAAGGTCAAATTTCTAGCTACTAATCAGTAGCTAGAAAGCAGTCTCAGGATTTGGTCTTGGCATCATTTCTGTAAAAGGTTAAGAAGTCAAAGTTTATTATTGTGACATTCTCAAATAATTAACTTATGAACGAGACATGATTTTTTATCAAGTGTAAACTTAAAAGACATCTTGTACACTCGGCAATCCAGAAGTCATAGAAAACTCTGGGAAATAGTTTTCACTGCCTTGTTATATCAGTCTGAAACCACGAGAAAATGATAAAAGGGACAGCATCAAGGTCTCTCCGGATACCTGAAGAAATAATGAAGTGGTGGAATCTGTAAAATCTAAATCTCTCTCCAGAAAGTGGAGAGTCTTTGCAGATGCCCTTCTCACTGAAGAAGGTGATAGGGCAGGTACTTTCGATTCTTCTTCAAGGTCAAAATCAATAAATTAGACTTCAAACCTCTCACCCCAAGGAATGCAACTTTGGTTCATATTCAGATGAGTGAAGTAGTCTGCAATAGAGAAGGGACACCAAACATGGTGTTAGATCTTAGCTCAGAGAGCATGAAAGAAACCAGTGGCTGTAAGAGGGATTTGGTCTACGAATGACAGATTCATAGATTCATAGATATTAGGGGTTGGAAGGGACCTAGAAGATCATCTAGTCCAACCCCCCTGCCTGAGCAGGATCACCTAGACCAAGTCACCCAGGAACATGTCCAGGCGGGTCTTAAGTGTCTCCAGAGAAGGAGACTCCACAACCTCCCTGGGCAGCCCGTTCCAGAGCTCTGTCACCCTTACTGAGAAAAAGTTCTTCCTTGTGTTGACCCTAAACCTCTTGTGCTCCAACTTGCACCCATTGCCTCTCGTCCTGTCATTGGATGACATTGAGAAAAGTCTGGCTCCTTCCTCCCTACACTCAACCTTAACATATTGATAGACATTGATGAGGTCCCTCCTCAGTCTCCTCTTCTCCACGGTAAAGAGCCCCAGCTCTCTCAGCCTCTCTTCAGAAGGGAGATGCTCCACTCCCCTAATCATCAATTTCCTCCTTGTCTCAATAGTACAGAGTGATATTTTGAGATATTTTAGCAACTTCTGCATGTGGACTTCATGTGTGTTGCATGGATCTTATCTAAGGCAGAATTCCGTTGTTGAGCCTGGGGTAAATAAGATTTGAAAGTGTCTTAGCCTGTTTCACCCATGACTATCTAGTATAATGATGACAAGGAGGTTTTTAATCATTATTTCTGTTTGCTGTCATTGCTATAGTCAGTAACTCAATTTTTTTCCTAGGTGAAACCTGACAGCAAAGCAAGTTGGAGAATGATTTTTGTGTGGAAAACAGTAGGGGGGCATAAAGTGAGGTTGTGCATCATATAACATTAAATCAGCTCCTGGTGGCAGACAGTGACTCTGCCTCATGTAGTAACAGTCCTTTTGGTCTTAAATCTTGATGAAGCACTCAACTGTGTTGACAGAAAAACAAAACAAACAAACAAAAAAACAAAACAAGAGGGCAGGTGGGGCAAAACAAAAGTTTCTCTGACTGCCTGAAAATGAAGCCCATGTTTCATAAAGGCAACAGTCAACACACAAGCATCGCTTCCTTTTCCCCATTGCTCTTGACCTGATAGCCAAAAACACAACACACATGATGAATTTAATCTCTAGATAACTGCACTCGATAGAATTGTAACAGTGCATTAGCATGAAAAATAACATACTGCACAGCTGTGTGAAAGTGGATCTGGTGCTTGTCACATATAATAGAAGATGGCTAGAAGGTGATCTCAGAACAAACATGTCACAAGGCAAAAGACAGAAAGGAGAAAAACCATCACCAAATCTCTCTATGTTCTTTAAGGGTTTTGACATACAAAATGTAGGTTTACAAGAGTTGAAATAAAATTGTTTCAAGTGAGAAATCTCTGTAATACAGTGAATATCAGCCACTGATTGCTCTGGGAGTTGGGCTCTGGTGAATCTTGCTGGGGCAGTGCAAGAGGAAAGTCTCACTGGCCCCACATCCTTTCCTTCTATCAGCCAAAGGATGGGAAGGTGACCTCATGTCATAGTTGGGCATCATGGGCTGAGCTCATCCTTGTTGAGGCACTACGGTCATGAAGTGGGGGAAAATGGTCCCTTCTGCAGGCTTGGCTCCCAGCAGGACCACCTTCCCAGGGCAATGGGGTAGATGGCTGAAGTGTCCACAACTAGCCATCCCAGCAAGATTCACCAGAGACTATTAACACTCTTAGAGAAACAAACCAACCAGACTGCCGTAGTTTAGATCATATTTAAGCAGCAACCCTGAATGTGCTGCAGTTTCTGAGTCTCTAATCAGAGCCATCTCATCAATATAAGATGAGCTTTTATTTCAAATGCTTGCAAAGTGATTCATCCCTTGTAAAAGAAAGAGGGATGGTATCACAGAATGTTAGGGGTTGGAAGGGACCTAGAAGATCATCTAGTCCAACTCCCCTGCCAGAGCAGGATTACCTAGACCTACATGTAAACAATAAATATTGCTATGGCTGCTTATCTTTGGAAGGTTTCAAACCTAACCTCCTCCAAGGTCTTCCCAGCAAATATTTTAGAGACATATCTTCCCTGCAAAACCTTGCATTCCTGAACTGTTTATTGCCTATATATATTGCTGATAACCTTGACTGTCCACTTTTACAAGGTCGCAGCTAAAACTTGGAGGAAGGTTGGTGATCTGTGTGAGCTTTCCAAATCTGTTGTCTTCCATATTCATCCATTTTCCAGCACAACAAATCACCAACTCTTCAAAAAGCACTTGTCATTAGTATTTTGGCATGTTTCACTTCAAGAAGACAAGCCAAGAGACCTCAGTGATGATGTTATTACGCTAGACAGGGAGCACCTGAGGATTTCAGCTCCTCTGCAATATTAGAAGAGATTTTATTTTATTAAAAGCCATGAGTGTATTGGGATGAATACCTCTGTTTGTATCCTAGAAAGCTCCCTTAACTACCAGACTATTAGGTAAAACAAAGGCTTTATTTGGCAACTTTAACACAAGTCCCAGTAAATATTTTTAATGGACATAAAACTAAGCGTAAATGACAGATTTACCTCAGGGGAGTTATGGTCAGGCCTGAACTGCAGTGACAGAGCTCTGCTGGGAAGCTGAATGCTGCCTGTGTGTATAGCCAGCATAATCAGTACTGTGACCTTCTCAGTTCCTAACATTTGACAAAGGGAAGAAAGCAAATTTCTAAAAACAAACCTGGTGTGCTCTTCCTAGTTGTCTGTATGACCAGGTGCCTCAATTTGGTGGGATAACAGCTGCCCCAGGTGCTTTGTCCCAGGGACACACACACTCAGATACTGTTGTGATGGGTAACCTCTTTAAAAAAAACAAACTAACAAACAACGAACCAATAGCCCTACAGTCCAAGGTCATTTAGTCCATTTTTTTACTGTTGCCTGAAAGGACCTGATCATCTCCACTTGCTCAGAGAGATGGAAGGGAAAGGAACTTTCCCCTAAGGACCAGCATTCCCTTGCAGATGACGGGAGGGGGAAATGTCACTCATTCCCCAAATTTTCCTTTTGTCCTGCAGGGAGAGGTTACAGCCACCAATATTTCTATTAAAAGATCCAAAAGACCTCTGGAAGGGTGTTTGTGAGGGGAGAGGAGGAATCAGCAAGAGCTGATGTGGGAGAAGGAAGGAGGCAGCATTCCTTGCCTGTACCTGCAGTTGTCCCTCTTGGGGGATGTCCAATGCCCCATCAACACTGTCAACATGATTAGGGCTGTCATGATGGCTGCATGCAAGCTGGCAGTGCTGAGCAGTGTGTGAGCTCTGACAAGCCCATGACCCTGAGGGCACTAAACCTTTGAAAGCTGGACCAAGACCACACGTCAGAGTGGAAAGACCTCATACAGCATGGTGTGGAGAGAAGCTGGGCAGCCTGGGGGAGGATTTCACTCTTTGGAAATTGGAATTTCATGAGGGGTTTGGAAGGAAAGCCTACATTTTTTCAAAATGCTCCCAGAGAGAGACTGGAGCTGGGCTGTGGGGCTGGCTGGGATTCATGGTCTCAGATAGCCTGGGAGATCTGGCTCCGTCAGGAGAAGGAAAGGGGAGAAGGCAAGGTGTCTGCCATATTCCAGCAGTACTGTGGCTCTCCATGAGTCTGTTCAGGTTCACTTAGCAAATTCCATCACAAAAAAACTGTTTCCTGCATTTTCTTCTGACCTGGACCAGTGTTGGGCTCCTTTACTCAAGATGAAAGTCCCACTCATCTCCCAGAACAGGGAATATAATGCAGAAAAATGAACCAGGAAAGAGCGTAGGAAGAAGGCAGTGCAGGCATTGTGGCAAGAGTAGGCATGGGAGTAAAGCCAAAGAGAGGATGAGTGGTACTGGTGGAAGGTCTTGCTCCTGGTTCAAATGCTCCTCCCTTACTTACACAAGGAACACAGCTGATGCCAATGACCACCACAAGCTGTCTAAGTGAGCAAAATTTATCATAAAATGAACAGTAAAGTCTCCTTCCATGCACAGCCATGAGCATGGCTGTAGAGAGGAAGTCCACAATCTGCTTAATGACTGAAGCATGGGAGCCTGTGTGAGAGTGGGAGGACCAATTTCCACAGCCCTTGAGGAAACTCACAGCTGTACAACATGAGAGCACAAATCTGGAGGGCAGATCCTCCTGGAAAATTGGACTTTTGCTGCAATCAAAAACAAGATATCTTCGCCTCTGAAAATGAACTTCAATTACTGAAAAGCAACAGTTATTTTCAAAATTAAAGCCTTTATATCACTGTCTTGTGTTCCCTGCTCCATTTAAATGTGTTCATTTCCTTTCAGAAGGCAGAGGGAATCTTTGCTAAATATGTATGTGATGGCCAGAGTGCTGGGACTGAGCTCATTTGGAGGACAGGGGTGATTTTGAACTTCATGTTAAGCAACAGCATTGATGAAGGAGGTGTGGGAGAAGGGGTCAGATCTATGTGCACTGAACGTGCCAACTAAAACTGTTTGCTGAGAAGCAACAGGGCTCAAAGCCTGAACTCAGCTCTGCCAAAGTTCATTCCTGCTCCAGTTCATGGAAGGGGTCAGGAGCCCATCAAATGCACATCTAGCTATCTGCACAAAGTGGGGCACATCCCTGCATTGTACAAGCACTTTTGGTAATGTACTACTCCACAAAACACCTGGAGCCCAGCTATACAGATCTTAGGCAAGGAATTCCTTGCAGCTCAGCAGCATACCGACTCACGGGCAAAATTTTGCAGCAGCAGCTCCTGTGGTATTGTCATCTATAGTTATCATGCAGCTATCAAATAGCTTAGTAACAAATCATTTAATTTCTGAATGAATGTAGACACTGTTTCTGGAGAACCCATATCCTATTGTAGGACATCACAGTGCCTTGGAGTGGATCCTTGAGAAGGATCATGCCCTTCTGAGCATCTACCCCAACAGGAACTGTATGAGCCGGAAGTGGCAGCCCCAAGGACATGCCTTTTTTTGCAATTCTTCCTCCCATCAGTGTCCACTGTCCCATCTGTGCATTGCAGGGGCTGCCTGCCTGGCTGCAGGAAGCACAGACCACATCAGCCCTGGTTGCTGTGGGCCAAGTGTGCTGCACCCGATGCAGGGCTTACCAAAGTAATCTCACAAAATCTCATTAAGCTCAGATCAGTTTATTTTACAAATGAGGAGCTGGCTGTGGAGACCTTCAGATCCCTCAGATAGCATAAATCAGCCCCTGACTCAAACAAGCTGGAGATCTGGTTCCCAGATTTTTATGAGGCTAAGCACAAAAGGCAGCAATGCCAGGTTAGGAACTGGGAGAACGATGCCATGGTACCATCCCCTCACAAATGTCAGTACTGGCAAGCAGCTGCTGACTGCCAGGCTGCTCACTGGCCTTATCAACAAGGATTGCTGGGACCAAGGGCAAGTCTGCTAAACCCATGGAGATCGGCATGGATGTTGCTGCTCTTCAGCAGCTTCAGCACCCCGTAGGTTATCAGATAGCTCCCCCAGCCCCCTGCACATCACTGACGTGCAGTGCCCAGATTTTATTTGAATGAAAATGGATTACAATGATTTCTGAGCCAAAAACAGAGAATAAGAGTGAGACAGTTCCTAACTCCAATGTAAATTAAGTCATTCCAGCTGCTTCTTGCTCAGGGTAATTTAAATTTGGGCTGAATGTTAAAGTTATTCTGTAATTAGCAATAATTTTTTCAGCAATCCAGAAAAAAAAGAAGTTAATCTCTTCTATTGAAGTGTGGAAGGAGGCTAATTTCTGGGATTTTTATGGTTTTATTTTTCTTCTTATCACCTTACTTCATTCAAAAGTGATAACTTCAAAACACAGCAATGAAAAAAGTTATATTGTTCTGGTGTCTTCTAAAATAAATTTCACATGAAATACAGTATGTGGTAAAGGCATTTGGATTCCCAGGGAATGTGGTTATACATTTCACTTGTCCTGTTGCAACTTCCTATGAATTTACTCAGCTGGCTTCAATTTAAAAAAAAAGAAAAAAAAGAAAAAAAAAAAGAAAAAAAAGAGAAATCTGTGGGTATTTTCTCTATGTACATTACAAAGCTACTAGGCCTTTACAATGATAATTTAACACCAGCTAAGCACATGTGCACATGTGCATAGATGGGAAAATTTGAGTAATTTGGTTTCATGTGCTTTCCATCTTCTTGCTGTAGAGGTGGACACTGGGCCCTGCCTGAACACTGAACCACAAGCACCTCTGCAGGGCTGACAGGCACTTGCCAGGGACGGAGCTTGCTGAAGACAAAGGCAGGCTATGGGAATGAGGAGCACTTTACACTCTCATGACAGGACCTTTCTAGGTACAGAATACACAGGTTGAAAGCTGAAGCTAAGGTTTATTTCTTTCAAAGGGACCAGCTGAATGCCTGGTGGAGGCACACAACTGAAAGCTGTTTCTCCAGTAGTATTTTGCTCTTGCTCTCAGTTGAAGTTTCCAGAAAGAGAGCTGTCAGTGTTTGCTGCAATGAGGAGCATCCCTGCTCCAGGAGTGAGCTCACAGATGTCCAAGGGGAGCAAGGGCCTCTTTGGTGAGACCCAGACAAGCATCCCGAGTTTAACATTACAAAAGCTTCTGAGTGTTGTAGAAGCTAAAGTCCCATTTTCAAAAGGACTTTTCAGCTTTGACTCATAAACTATGATAATTCATGCAGGACTAATGCTTGAACATGCTCCATGGTAGCTGCAGTGAGACAGCACCATACTCTGTGAGAGAAAAGAGTTATTAATGTTATGAAAAGTGGTCAGCCTATTACATGACTGGATGACAGGTGTTTCTGTGCCAGCTGCCACTTTGCCAGCACACTGAGGACCACAGACCTCCAGAGATGAAACTGGGAGGCAGTTACGCTGTGAGCCAACAGACAGCATCTTTTGTGTCAGCGGCTTTGTACGTATAGAAGCCTACAACACATTCTGGTAGTAAGCCTAGCAACATTCTGCAATGACCTCTAGTAACGTGTTCTCAAATGTTGAAAGCAAATCTGGTAAAAGTATTGCCTCTGGTTCCATATTGTGGTCTAAAACAAGGTTTTGTTGGAGCTGGAGCTCTTGAAGGCTGACATAACCAGGTCCTGAGCTCTCCTTTAGTAACTCTTCAGTCATTAGAAAAGTATTAATAGATCTCCTATTTAGCAAATGTATGATTTCACTACATAGTGTGGCATCCGTTTGGTTGCATTAGCATTCTCAGCCAATCCTTTTGGCACCTACAGTTGTCTTTCAGTCCTAAACTCATCCAGAGGGACTCATCTAAGCTCAAGTAGTGAGCAGTGGGGAAGGACACTTCACTTCCTCTGATATTGCTGCAACATCCATGGAATTACTCATTTTCAGCACTTGCCCTCCATTCTGGGAGATCCTCTAAGCTCTGCTTTTGGGGATGGCACTATTGTTTCTTGAAAGAAAAAAAAAATCAACTCAAGAGCCTCAATTAGATTTTTCTAATATCTTTGTTATGTGCAAGGCCTATGCTGGCTTTTTTAATTAAGTAACATGTACATTAGGAAGAAGACTCCACATGCCCTATAGCAAATGGCTCCCAAATCTGCAAATTTGCAAATTTCTACAATTAAGCTTCTTCCTTTTTAAACATGGAGCTACTTGGCTGAAGAGTAACAGCTTTGGTCTCCAAAATAGTATAAAGAAATAACAATTTTATTTTTTTTTTAATTTACTGTCCATAAAGCACCTTTCTAAAAAAAAAAAATAATCACAATTGCATGCATTTTTAGCCCTGTTTAGCATCTTATGGAAATAATAGGAATTGCTCTTTCATATATCTTGGTCTTTCTGAAGTCCTTACAGTGTCTTAGCTCTTATCCGCTGAACTGAAAACGTAGGCTTTGACCAGAGGCTGGGCGATGTCATTTGTCTGGCTGCAGATGTCACAGCAGGGGCCAGATTTTCACTACATTATGACAACACAGATCATAGCACATAGCTGATGGTTTCCTGAAGAAAAGACCACTCAATCCCAGGCTTACAACATAGTGGGGCTGGGAGTGAGCCCAGGAGCCATGGACAAAGAAGAGCAGATGATGGCAGAGGATGCACCTAATTAGTGGGCCCCAAATACTGCTGCCTGCCTTCTCTTAAAATCTCAGGAAACAGCCATGGGTAAACATTTCACCAAAGCAGTACATGATGATGATGTTTCTTCATCAGCTACCTCAGCTGGTCCCTCTCAGTCCCCTTCACCAACATCTGGGCTAGCTACATACTTTTCTCTGGTGCTGGGGTAAGAGGCACAGTAGCCAGCTTAACATGATGGGCATGAGACAACCAGGTCACTCAAGAGTTCTGTCTTTCCTGGCTCTCTTAGGGGTAGCTCTTCCTCCCCCATTGTGTCAGAGAATGAAGAAGCTATGGTGGAAATCTCCATGTGTTTGATGTTCCTTCCCCTTCACAAACATCATGAGCTGCCTTTCAACCCCCCCAGATCTCCAGCCTCCCATGTCAGCCTGTTCATGTA
The DNA here is from genome assembly GCA_013401355.1 of Ceyx cyanopectus. Taxonomy (NCBI): domain Eukaryota; kingdom Metazoa; phylum Chordata; class Aves; order Coraciiformes; family Alcedinidae; genus Ceyx; species Ceyx cyanopectus. Next base: position 11,195 of record VYZU01011020.1, read on the forward strand.
AAATCGTGAGTACTTCTGGGGCTTGCATGCTTGATTATGGAGATATGAAACTCTGCAGAACAGCGAGCAATGTTAAGCCATGTTATGCTAAACATGTTAATGAGTTAAGCCATGGTTTACAATCCCCCTCTCTCCACTGCAAGAAGTGTGAAACCCCCAGCAGAACAACTGAAACCAGGTCATGGTTTACTTTTGAAAGGTAACATCTCTCTAACCCAGAAAGCCATCCCCTCACCCCACACATGGAGGGACATGCAGGAGAGAGAGAACAAGTGGACAGACATGTAGATATAAAGAAAAGGGCAGCAATATGGATGAAACAATGGAAAGGAAGGAAGCTGGTGTTCTCCATCTTGAGAATAGAGAACTGGAGGACGTGTCTGGAACCAGCATCAGCAAATGGGTTGAGGAAAGAAGAAGAGGTACAATTTCTCGTATTTTGGGGATTGATAACATAGATAGTTCTAGAGCTAAACGTCTGTTAACCTTTAAGATATACTTTAAGTAAAAAAACTAAAAGCATCAGCAAGAGTTCTCTCTGGGAATTAATTGCTGAAGCTTTTTCCAAGTTGTCTCACTACTGGCAAAAACTTCTGGTGCTGTTTCTGCAGACCCCTGTGCACACCTCCTTCTGCAGCAGATTCTCTAGCAACATCCTCTTAGTGAGCTGCAGCCTTCCTCATTCCCCCTCCAGCCTTGTCCTCCACATCTCCTTCCCATCACTGCCAGTTCTCACAAAAGTAATCTTCCCAGAAGACAAGACTTGTACTTTGAGTCCATGATAAGTAGGAGTCCTCAAAATATTCATCATCAGCCGCAGAGCTGACACAACTTACAGTTATCTAAAATAACTATATCTACAGCCCTACTATAATGTATGTTGCACTACAGCAAGCATATCTACCTACTCATGTTATAATATCAGCATATGTTTCATAAAAATAGTTGATTTGAAAATCTGCCTGCCAGGGCCATTGCAAGCCTTACATTAAACCCTGAAAAGCCTCAAAAGAAAGAGGCTTCACAGTGTTTGCATCCCTTTAGACAAAATAGTGTGGAAAAAACCAACAAAACCACCAACTGTGCAAGTCAAGTCATTATTATCTGTCATGAATGTGCAAGACAAATAACAGTATGCATATATACTGTCCCTTCAGGGAATTAAGAAAACCTCAAAACACCTTTTGGGACTTGATTGATAACATATATAGTTCTAGAGCTCATGGTCAGCCCTATGGAAATGATATTACAAATCAGCACAGCAAAGAGATGTATTGTCCATATTGATGAGAAAAACAACCTAACTAAGAATGCACAATGTGGGTTTGGTTATTTAGTTACTCTGTCTGAAATTGACAAATTTTCTGCCCCTGAATAAGAAACCTATAACTATTTTTAGGTCAAACATTAAAAATTGGGGCTACCTTACATTATGGGTGGGAAGACAGCAGATCAGTTTTTAAACAGAGAAAATAAGAAACTCATGTTTCAGTCATATTGTGACTTGAAGCCAAGGGAAGCCAAGAAATCCAAAGATATTGGCTAACTCCCACAGAACTGCTTGAAAAGCCAACTTTTAGCCCCAAGTGGATTTCTTCAGTGAGTTAGAAGTCCCTAAACTTGGCTTTTAAATGTTACTTGCTGACACAACCTTAATCACAATGCTGAAAAAAGTGTATGTACATAATGATAATGTTAAACTAAATGTTCTCAGTACTCAGAACTTTTCAGGACTCCTGCAGATACCTGCCTCTGAGATAAAATATTTAGGGAAGAGCATTTTAACTTGGATGTGGTGAGTAAAGGTACTATATGCAGCACTGATTGTGTCTGAATATTGAATGAAACATTCAAAGGTTGGAATACACAGTGGAAAACTTAGTTCTGATGAGATGAGAATAAATATTTGTCTATCTGCAATGGATAGTTAAATATTATGTCAGCCAGTCTGTCAGTTAAATGTTAGTGCTCAGGTCAAGAACCAGGTACCATGACTCTTGGGGAATTTGTCTCAAGTCTCACACAGGTCTGTTCCTAGTGCTGGAAATTATTATAAAATGCTTGAAAGGTCCTAGGTGCACAGTATTACTGAGATAGACTGATGTTTTAAAAATCTTATGAGATTTCCCCCAGACAAGAAGATTGTCGGGCCAGGATTTTCTCCTTGTCTGAATAAGACAGAAAAGCCTGCGTTCCATGACACAGAGCTGGGATTTGCATGGTCATACAAGCAGGGAGAGAGTTTGCATCCTGGTGCTGATGGTTTTCTGAGAACTCTCAGACTCCTGGGAATTTACTGGGGTCCTGCTTCTCAAATACATCTGAAAATGAGGCTTCTTTTTAATTGTCTATAGCATATGGGAAAGGCAAGAACTAACAAAAAAGCACCAACTTTTTTTTCCCTCTGACTCTTTTGCACATCGTTTGAAAAAGGTTTAAAGCAAAAATAAACCTCTCTGAAGCAATGTGCAGTTCACAGACAATGGCAGCAGCTGCAGATAGCAGAGGTTCATTCCTGTTTCTTATATTCATTAAAACTGAAGGGAGAACTGTGGCAGCACTAACTTAATGGTCATCTGAACATAATTATTAAGAAAGCATTGTTCTTTGGAAAGATGCAAAGTGTCAGACGGAACTTCACACCCCTGTCATAAAACCCCCACTTATTTCCTACCATTAATTGGATAAAATGGGCATTGTAGAATCAGAGATGCAGGGAAATGGGTTAATGAGCGTGCGTAGGAGGCAAATGACACTGGAAACTTGGTTGTCTACAGAGAGTGGGCAGAGGAAACAGAATCAGACGTGAGCAAATTTCTGGAAGGGAATAGGGTCGACAAAACTCATGAGACAGCACTTTGTATTCTGATCATCCTTGAACAGTTTGAAAAGCAAAACTCTGGCCAGTTTGCACATGTGTTTCAAACAACAAGTAGAGAGAGAAACAAAACCAGTCATGAATCAAGGGACTGTATCAACAGCCACAAAGCAAACTCCTTTTGGAACCCAGCCACATCTTTGCATCCTACAGCGTGCACTGTGCAGGCATTCGCATGGTGCCTTTTGCTGCCATGAAACTCCCTCCACCTGGCTAAAAGCTGGGGCGCTGACTCTCCATAAGTCCCAATGAGCTCTTCAGGGCTCTCTATCTTTTCTTTAATCGTCTTTCTCCTTTCCAGATTGACATCGACTGCCTTGCAATGGTTGTCTGATATGAAATGTGGACTTCATTCTTGCTGTTCTCTGTAAGCAGGCTCAATGCCAAGAGCAGCACATCGATTGGACACCATCCCCTCCATGTGCTGTGGGCAGAGCTGCTCTTCAGGCTATTTGGGGTTGGTGTGTGAGCTTCCATGGCTGTGTCTGAAATCTGTGTGGCCTTCCATAGGCAGGCACAGATGGTAAATCATTTCTGAGTCTTTAGGCCACCTCTCAGCTCTCCTAGCAGACAGAACTTTCCAATGGTTAAGATAGACGTTTCTATGGGGCAGCAGTGTGGGAAGGCCTATCTAGACCAAGTGCAACACCATCAGTCTGTACAGACCATCATGTCCCACCTAGCATGGTTCAGGATCTATACATGAATCATGAAGGCCTTTCCCTTGCCTGCTCAAGAACAGATCTGCAGTGCATTACATGCCAGAGCATTGTATGGTGTTACAAGCTCAACCAGGAATTCTGCTCCCTTCTCAGCCAAGACCCCTGCTGATTTCTGTGAATATTTTCTGCTTCAGGGAAGGAACTGCTGAGTTGTTCCTGGGCTGTAAAACTTATTTTCCTTAGATGCTAAAAAAAAAAATAAAAAAAATAAGTAATGGCCTTTGGACTTGAGCTGGCCAATACAAATGCCCATTCAATAGCTTCCTGAAAGAATTGTCTGATGGTAGTCGCCAAGCCACTTGCCATGATACTTGAAAAGTCTTGGGAGTCGGGTGAAGTCTCTGGGGACTGGAAGAAGGAGCATGTTATACCCATTTTTAAAAAGGGTAGAAAGGAGAACCCTGAAAACTATCACCCTGTCAGCCTCACCTCTGTGCCTTGGAAGATCATGGAGCAGATTCTCCTAAAGGGTCTCACAGGACAAATAGAAGGCAGTGGGCTGATGAAGGACAGCCAACAGGGCTTCATCAAGGGCAGGTTCTGCCTGACAAATCTGGTGGCTTTCTATGATAAGGTGACTACATCCATGGACAAAGGATGACCTGTTGATGTGATCTATCTGCACTTCTGCAAGGCCTTTGACACGGTCCCCCACAACATCCTACTCACGAAGTTGGAGAGATATGGATTTGATGGGTGGACTGTACAGTAGATAAGGAACTGGCTGGATGGTTGCATCCAGAGGGTGGTGGTCAATGGCTCGATGTCTAGATGGAGAACAGTGACAAGTGGCATCCCTCAGGGATCTGTACTGGGACTTATATTGTTTAATATCTTCATTAATGATATTGACAATGGGATTGAGAGCACCATCAGCAAGTTGGCAGATGACACCAAGCTGAGTGGTGCTGTTGATAGGATGGAGGGATGGGATGTCATCCAAAGGGACCTGGATAGGCTGGAGAGATGGGC
>VYZU01011022.1:0-11405 GCA_013401355.1 Ceyx cyanopectus
CTATGCATCAGCCAGCATGTGTTTTGTCTGCTGAGTATGAAAATTACCCAGGATGCCTGTAGGTACATAGTCAGAGGCTTAATCTGCACCGGGTTGTGGAAATAACTGCATTTTCCATTTGAACCTAGATGTGGACTAGTCAGTATCTTGCCCTTTAACTCAGCACTTTACCTGGAAGTATTTCTGGCTGGCAAAATGGTGACTGTGCTGATCAGACTAGAATAGGACTATATTAGTATTCTAGTTCTTCTTTTGCCAAGTCCACAGCACTGGCATGTGAAAGTCATACTCCTTAAACCCCTCCCCTATACAATTTGAAAGGCTTACGTTAGTGAACAAGCTCCTGTGAATGGGTTTCTTCAGATACTTGATAAAGAAGTTATGCAGGAAGCTAGAAGAAAGGAAGAAAGCAATTCATGGGTCAAGTACTACAGTCATGAACAGGAAATCAGATATCTCTGCAGAACATGAATTTAATGGCCTCTGAGTGAGATATTCTAGCACACAAGGGAGCTTTCTGAGATGGATTAACTATCAGAGTAACCACTTAAAATGAGATAATTTCACCACTAGGGATCTCAGCAATTAGCCTGTTTAGATTCATCTTTATGAAGAAGAAATGCTTCCTATTACCACCACCATGTATATACAAACATAGAATAAATAAGTCTCTGTACTAGGAACTTCTAATACAAGTGAAAAACAAACAAACCTAAAGACAGGGGACAAAAGTTGTATTCAGACAATGAGAGAAGTCCAAGAAAACAATGAAATAATGTTATACAGGGTTGTAACCAGAGGCAAAACACACACAAATCCGGTTCTGTTCAGTTTTTATAGCACTGTGACTAAGAGTACTTAAAGCATAGTACAAACACATAACTTACAGACAGAGCCGAACATTGGAATATTGGGAAAGAACTGCATGCTGAAGAAGTACAAGGGATTGCTTGATGCCATCTTTATCCTCTACTCGTTATAATGTGCACAAATAAAAGGATAAAGGTAAAATCTGGCCATTTCACAACTCAATTAGGGCCCCAATTCTCACCTGTGGTTCTATAGCTGCCTAAGAGCAATTCTGGGTGCCCTATTTTGTGACATTATCTTTGGGCCATTCATTGATAGCTCTTTTCTCCTAGAGTACACACAGATCTATTCCACTTACCCACTTTTTCCATTCAACTTGATGTCTATATCACCAGAAGTTGTCCGGCAGCTGGTAAGTGATATTGATGCATGACCAGTATTATCCAGAGCTGTTGAAAAGATTGCAGTAGCAAACACCTTTGAAATGTACACTGTGCTTCTTCCACTGTCTTTGCTGCATGAAGATATATGAACAACCTATTTTTAATGAATGTTCAGGGGTAATCCTCAATCAGACTGTTTTTTGTCTCTACTCTAAAAAGTTTAGATTGCATTGCTCTTAACGAAAACAGTTTATAATGGGTTCTGAAAAGAATCAAGCATTATACACAATTTTCAAGCTAGAAGTTTTGGAAAATGATGGATTTAGGAAACTTTAAAAAAAACAAAACAAAACAGCTTTTTAGAAATATTTTATACCATTTACAAGACCCATGCCCACAGCAGAGGGAACTGGCATAATCAAGAGATACTGCAAGAGAGCTGTGTTGGGCTCTAATCTATTGATGTCTGAGGAAGGTCCATACAAACCCATGTCAGGGCCTGCAATGGCCTCACAAGCTCTGTGCCCTCTTCCTCACCCTTCCCGGGGGTTTGGCAGCCACTCCAATATATTGAAGCTGTGTTATTTTGGATCAAGTTGTTTATAACTTGGCTGTAAGAAAGAGCTGTGAAAAGCCTCATTAGTCTCTATCCTTGGTTTATGAGCTGCATTGGAGCTCAGGTCTTGGCTCAAGCTGTGTTGTAGGCACACCTGTGTGCTACCTTATACTTAGTTAATATTGATGGTGCTTTACTGGGCTTGAATTCCTTAGACCTGCCTCTTCCCTATGGACTTGCCCTGGCAATCCAGACTGGTGGCTGTTCCTTGTCACTGCCACTAACCTGCTCTGCTTGCCTGTTTTGGGTACTTGCCAGTGAGGGTCCTGCCCCTCCTGACATGCCATCACCCTGATTCCCATGCCTCCTCCCCTTGCAAGCAGCCAGCCCTGCAGATCCTGGCAGCAGAAGCCCAGAAGTACAGGTCAGAGACTGCTGTATTTCAGTCAGTTCTGCAGTACAGGGGATGTCTGTTGTGGGGAAGAGGAGAAGGGATTTCTTTCCTCTGAAACAGCATGGGACTAGGAAGATGTGGAATCTGCTCTAAGGATATTGCCATTTGCTTAACTATTTTCCACTAGCTTTTAAACCTTATCTCTTGGCGGCATTGCATAGGGTTTCTAACAGCGTAGATGCACCAGGAGGGTTTATTATATTGAACTGTGATCCACTGTACTACAATTTGTCTAAATGTATCATTATCTGGCAGGTGGAACAACGACAGCATTCAGCTAGAGACCAACTGCTATTACAATTCACAGAAGGGCATCTCTCTGTCATGGGCTGAGGGGGCAGGGGCTGTCTCCCACCAGCAGACCTGCTGAGGAAGACAGTCTGTGCTCCTGGGTTACAGCTATCAGCTGTTAAAGAGCACCTTTGCCATGAAGGGGTGACAAGAAAAACTAAACTGTGCATTATTATCTTTACATTCTCCTTCATGAAAAATCCCAGGACATATGAGGCTGTACATACAACATCCAGGTCTTTATGTTCCAGTTCATATCGATGCTTAGAGAAGCATTTCCAATCACCATTTTTATCCCAGATCCAGGTATGAGAGAAATGGAAGCACTGGGGAATTCAACATCAGTAACGTGTATTCTAGAGCATGAGGGAGATAAAACAGGGAAAAGGAAGAGTTTGTATTTCACAAGTTAGGGTGAACACAAAACAAGATTCAAATTTCAGTCAAACACAAAGTGCCCCCAGAGAGAATACTCACCCTGAGATGTTGTATTTGACATTACCAAGTCCAAATTTCTCATAGCCATTTAAGTCAGGAAAATGCTCCTTCTCCATATTCTGCTTCAGAATTTTCAGCCCAACTTCCTTGGCTGCAGGAAAACAGTGGTCAGTTCAGTTGCTTTTGATACTGCCTGGGATTCTACAGATATGTGCTTGTGGCTTAGGAGATGGAATGGACATCAGACAGAAGAAGGTATCTCTTTTGAGACCCAGCAGAGATATTTCAAATCTCACTCCTAGTCATGGCAAGAGCTGAACTTACTGATTCAGTATCTGAAATCAAACAAACCTTGATGTGATGTACAATGCTGTCAAGCAGCTTACTGTATCTGTTACATTGTGCTTTAAAATTTCCTTCCCCTTAGAGCCTGTCATCAGGTAATTTTCATCCACTGTAACTGCTTCCCTAGATGCCTGTCACACCAAGATTCAATGCAATGCCACCACCAGATCCTGGAAACACCACACATACCATATTCCAACCCCTTCTGGGTGATCCTCACTTTGAGTCCGGGGTTGGCGTTGAGTTGCCCACTGAGCAAACTTAAGAGGAGGAGAGAACAGCAAATCTTCACCATCCTCCTTGTTTTTTACAGGACCTGTTAATAAATATTTATGATGATAGTATGATTATATGAGATAACAATTTTTGTGTGACATTTTCATGTAATCCCACAGAACACCTTTGCCTTTTAGTAAGACTAGTATTTTCTTCCTGACAGAAATTGAGAGGTGAAACAAACAAAGTTTACATGTAGAACAAAAACAAAGTAGTGGAAGGAAATATATCTTTGACATAGGCATAGTTATTATAACTTAAATTATCAAAATTTAGCCAGATTTAGCTTCAATCATTTATTCCCAACAAAGCCACTCCACAACAAAGAGTAATCACAATGTATTTGTTGCCATACCTCTCTTGTGAAGGCTGAAGAGAAGATCCTTGCTGCCCCAGACCACGGGGTTGAGAATGCTGCAGGGAAAACCTATCCAACCACAGCCCTGTCTTTTAAAGGACAGAGCTGGGAGCTCCAAGAGAGCAAATTGCACCATCCTCAGCAGCACCACGCAGGGAGTGGCCTTGCTGGTAATCACATCCCAAACTATTTTGGGAGTCCTAGGTTAAATCTACCACTCTAAGTTCACTTAGGGACTAAGCAGAGGACAATGTAAACTGTTGGGTGGGGATGCTGAGGCCCTGAGGTGCTGAGGTGAGGGTGACATGCTGCCATGGTGGCACACCAGGTCAGCACTGGCTCTTCAGATGGACCTGAGAGGAAACCCCAGTGGAGACTCTATTCTGGTAGTTCAGCAGGACTGGTACTCTCAGCCAGGTCTGTGTTGTAGAAGAAATAAATCAGCGTGCCATTGCTAGGAAGAAGAGATGGGAAGCAACTGCCTAGGCCTATCTGTTCTGAAATTGCTCAGGATACAGAGAAATATACATTTTATTTATAGCGTATATATACATGATAGGGTATATACATTATATATGTATTATACATCTACCTTAGGGATATAATCTGTATTATATATGCATATATAGGCTATCATGTACATATACAGTGTAAATACATAATATCAAATCCTTGCAGTCAATATTTTCTGTTTCTTCTGCCTGCTTATCCAGTTAATCATTTCTTTAGCTAACCAGTACTACTTGGCTTGTCAAAGAGGTGATTTAATCAATTAGCTTGCAGGTAAAATCAAGCAAACTCCCTCAGGCATGGAGAACTTTGTTGGACAATCTAAGTCACTTCATTGTGCAACCTATGAATAGAAAAGGGTAAAGATGTTTGTCAGTCAGTCAACAAATAGTCATACTTTACACAGATTTAACATTCACTATGACTGGGAATCACACACAATGATTTCATTATTTATATCTCTAGCAACTGAGGCTGAATGAAAGTCACACCTTCAGTTATATAAACCTCTTCTTTTTTTGCACAAGTTGTGCAGTTCCATCAAAGCTCCACTGTTTCTGTCTATACAGATTACCAAGATTTACAAACAACTGAGTGGTCTGAAAACTCTCATCCTCATCATATCCTTTTAACATTTTACAGTTCTTCTAACTGAGTACCACCAAGTTTAGATAGAACTTTCTGTAAAAGTTAGCAGAATAAGACATCCAGAATAGTTTCATCATTTCTTTCTTCAAATAGAGCAGTAAAAGCCAAATATCTGCTTGCAGACACATTCAGATGTGCTATAAACAGTTTCTACAACCAAACTTTTCACCTTTCAAGGTGTTACAAAGAGCTCTAAAAAGCATGTTTTGTTTCCATTTTCCCTGTCGAGCCACCAAGCATTTGTTTCAATCTTTATGCTGAAGGGGCTATAGATTGTAATCCTTTCACACAAGAAATCCTGTGATTATCAGTGTGGCAATTAATGGGGACCATTGCTGCATCTGTGCAAATCACTTTGGATTTGCATGATTCCAGATGTTTCCTCTGGCTACAGTGGTCCCCCCTCCTGGGTTCTCCCCTTTCTCCACACGCTCTGGTCTGTGGCACACTGAGGGATGTGCATTGTTTCCATTGTTCTGTCAACTGGGAAACAATATGAGGTGAAAAAGAGTATCCCGACCAGTAGGTAAGTAGAGGATGATACAGGGGAACTGTTGTTGTGTACAGCATCTTCTGTAGTCCTAAGAGAAACAACTGCTTTGTTTGTGAACACAGAATCACAGATATTAGGGGTTGGAAGGGACCTAGAAGATCATCTAGTCCAACCCCCCTGCCAGAGCAGGATCACCTAGACTAAGTCACCCAGGAACAGATCCAGGCAGGTTTTGAGTGTCTCCAGAGAAGGAGACTCCACAACCCCCCTGGGCAGCCTGTTCCAGAGCTCTGTCACCCTCACTGTGAAAAAGTTTTTCCTTGTGTTTACCCTAAACAGCCAGAGGACTAGAGTTCAAGAGGCAGTGCTGTGCTATGCCATAGCTCTGGTTTGGGAAAAAGGGCTGCCTATCCATGGCACTCGTTGGTTGATCCTGGAGCACGTTTACCATTGGAAGAGAGATGGGCACTGGGGTTTCAATTCTCTTTTTCATTATCTCATGAATTCTCTCCCAAACAGGCAGAAGCAATGCCTCAAGTGTTATCAGTGTGGGACACCAAACTATTTCTTTTGAGTTCTTCTTCCCTTCTTTTACTAGTCACCCTTCACCTACCACAGAATACAATGGAAGCCCTGCTGTAGTTTATTGCTGTTTGGCTTCAGGATGCTCTTTGTACTAAAAAAATGGTAACAGACAGTTAGATAAATAAACTGATGCATAATTTATTAGGGACAGAGTGTACCCTCAGCAAGTTTGCTGGTGATATAAAACTGGGAGGAGTGGCTGACACAGCAGCAGGCTGTGCAGCCATCCAGAGAGACCTGGACAGACTGGAGAGCTGGGCAGAGGGGAACCTGATGAAATTTGACAAGGGCAAGGGTAGAGTCCTGCACTTGGGGAGGAACAACCCCATGCACCAGTACAAGTTAGGGGCTGACCTGATGGAAAGCAGCTCTGCAGAGAAGGACCTGGGATGACAGGTTAACCACAAGCCATCAATGTGCCCTTGTGGCCAAAAAGGCCAATGGTATCCTGGGGTGCATTAAAAGAGTGACCAGCAGGTTGAGGGAGGTTCTCCTCCCTCTCTATCCTGCCCTAGTGAGACCACATCTGGAGTATTGTGTCTAGTTCTGGGCTCCTCAGTTGAAGAGAGATGGGGAACTCCTGGAAAAATTCTAGGTGAACCTGCTTTGGCAGAGGGGCTGGACTAGATGATCCCCAGAGGTCCCTTCCAACCCCTAACCACTCTGTGATTATATGATTCAGCTAAAATCAAATGCAAGCCACATTTCTGTCCCAACTGAACTGAACTTTCTGTAGTAGACAAGCTAGTCTATACAGCCTTTCTATACATGTTAATGTCTCCTGTTTGAATGTCTCTTGTGACACTTAAATAAAACAAAAAAACATTTCCAGCTTCATTTTACTCATAGGAGAGGTACAGAAGTTTTTGGAGATTGAGACCCTCAAAGAACTGTAGCTACTCACAAACAAGGAAGAAGTGCTGAATGACATAAAGGCCAAGGACAGCCTTGGCTACAGTGAGTGTGAGACTGTGGAGTTTCAGATCCTGGGAGGAGTGAGCAATACAAAGAACAGAATTACAGCCATAGACTTCAGATGAGAAGATTTCAGGGACCTGCTTGGCAGGATCTGTGGGAAATTGCCCTGGAGAGCAGAAGTGCAGAAGAGCTGGCTAATCTTCAAGGACAGCTGCCTCAGAACATAAGAATGGTTCAGACAGTTGAGCAACTGTGGCAGAAGGCCAGCATGGATAAACATGGAGCTCCTGAGTGAACTCAAACACAAAAAGAAAGCATACTAAAGATGAAAACTGAGACCAGCTACTTGGAAGGAACACAAATATATTGCATGCATGTGTAGGAAAGAAGTCAGAAAAGCCAAAGTACAGTTGGAGCTGAAATTAGTTTGGCAGGTGAAGGGCAACAGGAAAGGTTTCTGTAAGTATATTGATAGCTAAAGGAACACTATGGAGAATGAGGGCTTATTGCTCAGTGCACTGGGGGACTAGTGACAAGAGACACAGAAAACGCTATTGAATAGCAAGACTTGTCCTCTGGCATCCCAAGTCACTGAGCTTATAGCAGTCTGTGGGAGTGAGGCATCATCCACAGCAGAGGAAGACAGAGTTCAGGATCAACCAACCCACTTAGGCATACAGAAATCCATGGGGCTGGACAGGCTGCAGCTGAAGGCGTTGAAGGTTCTGCCTGGCTCATCTCACTGTGAAGCTACTGTTTTTCACCTACAAAAAGTCATGGCACTTGAAAGAGGTTCCTCATGACTGGAAAAAGGCAGACAACACATCTGTCTTCAAGAAGGTCAAGAAACATGATCCAGATAATTCAGTCTCACCTCAGTCCCTGGGAATGTTATATAGCAAAATGTCTTAGAAGACATTTCTGAAGCACATGAAGGATAAGAAGGTGACTGAGAACAGCAAGCATGAGTTTTCCAAGGGCAGATCATTCCTGACCAACCTCATTGCTTTCTATGATGAGCTGACTGGTACTGTGAACAAGGGGAGGGCAATGGGTGTTCTGTACCTTGATTTCAGCAAGCCCTTTGACAGAGTCTTCCTTAGCCTCATCCCTGAGCTGTCTGGAGACAATGGGTGGGAAATTGGCTTGGAGTGCCAGAATCAAAAAGCTGTGATCAGCAAAATCCAGCTGTTGACCAGTAACTAGTGGAGGTCCCATAGGAATCAGTACTGTGACCAATACTGTTTAATGCCCCCTGGATGCTGGGACAGGCTGCACTCTTAGCAATTTTGTGAATGAACAAGTTGAACATAAGTTTGCAGGTCCATGTAAGTGAACCTTCCCCTCTGTTTGACACTTGTATTTGGAATGCTGTGTCCAGTTTGGGCCCCCCAGTACAAGAAGGATAATGACATTCTGGATCAAGTCCAGCAGGTGCTACCAAGGGCACTGGAGAACATGACCTACAAGGAAGTCTGAAAGATGAAGCCAGTTCAGCTTAGAGAAGTGAGGGCTCAAAAGGCCTTTTTGTTGTACTAAGGAACAACAGATTCAGTTTGTTAGAAGTGATTAAGAAGTTTTACTAAAACATTAAGAATATTGATGAAAAGCCATGCTTCTAATGTCATAGCATCTAATCCCTGCAAGCCAACAGAAGGAAGACTACATTTTTCTTTTATTATTGTTTAAAAGTAAAGGGACATTAGGAGTGACTGTGAAGATCCTAATCTTCCCCTTCATGTTTGTAGTGAACATCAGTGGAAATCACCAGGTGACCCTAAGGAAAGAAGAATATGTAGAATTACCTTCAATTACAGACAGATATGTTCAGGGTCAGTACTCTGGGCAGGAGACAAGAATGGTTTTATGCTTCCTAAACTTCAGTTAACTTTAGGGTAAGAATGGGTTCTGACCTAAGTTAATACAGCCTTCCAAGAGTCTGGGTAACACCACAGAGACACTCAGGTTGTCTGTGAGCCTTCTCAGAGAGCAGTCAGAGTAGAGAGGACATACTCTCAATATTCCTAAACCCTGCTAGGGATAGCAGAGCTGTCCTTGTGGTGTCCCCATGCTGGCATACCCCAAAGGGATAGTGGACCCTCTATAACCTACAGCTGCTAGGAGGGGGGTGTGAGGGGCTTGGTTTGGTTCAGAGTTTGGATTTTATATCTAGTATAGAGTTAAAGCTTTACTATTAGCAACATTTAGAACTACCCAACACAGGAAGCACAGTCCTGCACAAGTGCCCAGGCCTTAAAAAAAAAAAAGCAATATTCTTTAGCAAGAAACAGGGCTTCTCACCTGATGGATCTTTATTACAGGTCCAGTCAGGATAGTGTGGGCCAAGTTAAGAGGGAATCCATTTCCTAGTTTATCTTTGGAAAGGACAAACATATATACATTTGAATGTAATAATAAAATGCACTTCAGAAGCATCTGTCTCAAGGAACTGAGATTGGTTTTCAGTTTCCCTTTAATCAGCTATCCTTACAACTTTGAGGAGAGCTATTATTCACATGTGCTAGAAAGCAAAAATCCTGTGCAAAAGTTGCATGCAAACATCTTACAATCCCTCACACTGGAATCTGGTGGCCTTTGCTCCTCTCCAGATATCTGCAAAACAAGATTTGGCTTCTACTGTTTCCACTTTGACTTAATTCTCCACCTTCCTTTAATTTTTTTCTCTACCTGATCCTCTAATCCTGTTGGTCTCTCTTACTCTCATCTATCCCCACTTCCCTGGATCAAGCCCCAGCACTATTCCTACTTCCTTTTCCAAATATCTGACTTCTGCATCTCTTTCATTCTCTTCCCTTTCTCCTCATCAGTAGCTCACTTCCTTCCCCAGCAGTGACCTCACCTGTTTACCTCATAGGCACATTCTGTAGTCTCCCACCTGCTTCTTTCCACCTTCACCTATTCTTTCATGATCCCTCACTCTCTGCATCCCACTGAGCTGATTTTCTATTTTGTCTGGCCTGTGGCAACAGGTGAAGCACAAAGGCAGAGGGAGATGACAAAGTTAGAGATGCTACTCTGAACTCTGAAGTACCCAGCTGCAAGTGTGCTTCTGTGCTTCCCCAGTCTGGGCCATTCTCTGGCCATGGCTTGACTCTGTCAGGAAAAGACTCAAGCACATCCCAGCTATGCTGCCACACTGCCTCCAGTGAAAAGGAAACCCAAGCCCAGTGTTTGGAAAGGATTCCAAGACTTGATAAGTCCCGGACCCTGATCCAGGTGACTGAGGGACCAGGACTGAAGTCCAGCAGAGAGCAGACTTGTTCAGGTGCAGCTAAATGGACAGAAAAACTCCCATGACACAGTCTTTAAAGCTGGGCACTCCTTTTTATGGTTTCAGGCTTGCATTCCCACCAACTACGCTCAGGAACTGGCTACAATCCTTACCGTTGATTACTGGGATCACTGCACTCCGTAAAGCAAAAGACAGAAAATTTTCCATCAGTGACACCTGCTGTGAGGGAAAAACACATTTGTTAATCATTGCCTGATGCCCATGGGATTGCAGCTTGACAGTGAAGATGGAGCCTTAGAATTGGAGTGACATTTTAAAAGACCAGAACAGAGCTTGGCAGAAAAAAATCACAGGTAGAAAAATATCTTTTGTGGTTTAAATTGCACTTGAACAATGTAAAATATATATGGCAAAGGGGTGCCAATTTTTCATTTTTTCTTTTTTTTTTTTTTTGTAGATTAAGTACCTGGGTTGAATGTCAACTTTAGGAATGAAATCTGTTCAACCCCATTTCAGCTTCCAGGACTCAGCTCTCAGAAGCAAACGGGTCTCTGGGTGGCAAAAACTGCCCTGTCCTGGTGCTCTGTTTTACACCACTGTGATTAATGTCCTCCTGCTTCCACTTAAAGATGCAGGTTAGGCTGAGGTGCTGCCTACAGTGCCTACAGTGTAGTTGCACCCTACAGTGAATGATCTAAGCAGTGGCATGGTGTTTCTTTTATTCTTTATTTTTCCATTACCTTTGCAGTGATATTTGGTTGAAGTATTTCAAGATAATTCCCAAAACTCATCTTAAGCCTGATTTTGTATTCACTCCAATCAGTGTACCTACTCAATCCAGATGTGAATTCAGGTTGGTTGTCAGAAACAGCTGGTTGAGGTGCTAGCCCTACTCCTGCCTTTGTGCTGCTGGATGCAGAAGTGAGCAGAATCAGCTATGACAGCTTGCTGGGTCATGCAGACACAGGCAGATATTTCTCTTTGATTCAATTAATATAACATGACAATAACTCCATAACATTTGGAGTTTCTGATGAGAAAAAGAGCCCCAACACTCCAAATATTTCCTCTTACTGGGAAGAAAAAG
>VYZU01011023.1:6736-84890 GCA_013401355.1 Ceyx cyanopectus
TACCAAGATGCTGAAGGGAGTGGAGCATCTCCCTGCTGAGGAGAGGCTGAGAGAGCTGGGGCTCTTTAGCCTGGGGAAGAGGAGACTGAGGGGGGGGGTTTTCATCAAAGTCTGTCAATATGTTAAGGGTGAGTGTAGAGAGGATGGAGCCAGACTCTTCTCAATGTCATCCAATGACAGGACGAGAGGCAATGGGTGCAAGTTGGAGCACAAGAGGTTTAGGGTCAACACAAGGAAAAACTTTTTCCCAGTGAGGGTGCCAGAGCTCTGGAACAGGCTGCCCAGGGGGGTTGTGGAGTCTCCATCTCTGGAGACACTCAAGACCCTCCTGGATCTGTTCCTGTGTGACTTGGTCTAGGTGACCGTGCTCTGGCAGGGGGGTTGGACTAGATGATCTTCTAGGTCCCTTCCAACCCCCGATATCTGTGAATCTGCGAATCTTGAAGGTCAATTCCAACCTTAATGATTCTTCATTCAAATGATCAACCCACAATGACCTTGCTGGTAAAATGTTTATTTTCCTCTCTTCTTTCCATCTGTTCTTCTTCTGCTGGTTGGCAATCGACTCCCTTAGCAGCGTGGGGCTGGAGGGGACTGCCAGCCAGGCCCAACCTTTCCCTCTGCTCTGTGCCCTCAGATGAAGTCCGGGGAGATGGCCGCCAACATCGCGCGGGAGCTGGCGGAGCACACCAAGAGCCACCTGTACGCCGGGGACATCGCCTACTCCGTGTCCGCCATGGTGCAGCTGGTCAACCTGCTGGACGTGCAGCTCCGCAACCTGACCCCGGGCGGGAAGGACAGCGCTGCCCGCAGCCTGAACAAGGTGATAGCAGCAGGGCCTGAGGAGGGGCTGGCTCTCCCCAGAGAGCTGTTGGTGGCTTTGGGACACTCTTGTCTGCAGCCACAAGGCAGTGATTCCTTCGTCATAGGCGAGAGGACCCCGTGGGTTTTTGTTTACAGAGGGTTTTGTTCTGCTGAGAAATGATCCAGTTGTGGATGCCAAGGGTGCTGTTGGTGCTGGGAAGTAGATATGTGGAGACAGATGAACTCCAGGTACTTCACTGTGGTCTCAGCTCTCGTGGCTCAGTATGAGAGTAACTCATATTCCATGGCAGTTATTTTGGACCTGTGCCAGGGGGAATGAGACCAGAATTTAATCCAGTGTTTCCAGTGCTGAATCTGTCTGTGAAATGCTGTGTAATGTGATCCAGAAAATAGGAATATTTCAAGCCCCAAGAGACAGAGGGAGTCTGGATTTTGATTTATGTTTTTTTTTTTTCCTCTTGTAACATTACAAGATGCTGAGATGGATGTCAGCTGAACACCTTAATGCATAAAGGAATGAAAGAAGACACAAATGTTTACTTACACTTGAGATAGATTTACCAAAGGCACAGGAGATACTGTCATAGTTACACTTAAGGTCTTTAGGATGGTTTTGTATCAGAAGGCCTTTTTAGGGAAGCAACTGCACAATGCCAGTGTGGTTTCTGTGCCCCTTCTTTGAAGAGTTACTAGTCCTTTTGTCAGTTCCTGAATTAAATGGAATTGCTACATACTAAAGGTGCTAGAAGTTGCCCCTGCTGGTTGGAAATACAGGCTGTGATGTTTGTAAGAATATATTTAAAGGTGAGGTTTTCCTTATCCAAGGTCCTCTTCATCCCTGAATCCCATATAAACATGGGGGGACAGGGCTTCAGATGGTGAATTGTACAGGTCTGGTCATCAGAGCAAACATCAGCTGAACCCTGTCCCTCTGAGCACCTGGTTAGATTGACCACTCAGCTAAAATAAGACCCAGCATTTTTTTTTCCTGGCTGCATAGCTGGCTCTGACAGCCCTGGCATCCATGTAAGTGAGAGCAGAACTTGATCTCAGGAGGAATAAATGATCCCAGCTAAGCCTGAAATTTCTTCTGTCTCTTCTGAAGAGAAATACTTTTTAAAGAAATAATGTTGTCTTTTTTCTTTTCTTTTTTTTTTTTTTCCCTTTTGTTTTTTTTTTCTTGTAATTTAATATTATTGAGTTTAGGCTGTTTTAAATGCAAAGGGCTTCTGGACTGTTTGAGATTGCAGCCGCGTGGGAATTGAAGTTCCTACATCTCATGTGCTTTGCATGTGCTGTGAATTGGGTTATCCTGATGCTTTTAATTAGCACTGCTTCCAGCTATTTTATAACAATGTAGGTAATAATGGTATTAACTATTACATCAGCATAACACTATTTGTTATAATCATACCACTGTTCTTTGTTTGAAATGATGGTAATGTCTGACAATATCAGGTGAAACCAGCAATTAATGTCAGCTACTAACAGGTTTCATGGTTGCAGTCTGCTTGCTGCTCTGAAGATGCCCGAGCCACACCCAACACTGTCACTTCAGCTTTGCCAACACTGAGTTTTTCATCTTTTTGTACCCCACCTTCCAAGTCATTTCAACCGCCTGAAACAGGGCTGTACCACGGGGGATAGGTATGAGGAATGAGGGGAGATGACAAGGCTTGGCTGCCAGTGCCAGGGTCTTTCTTGCAAATTTACCCCCCTTTCCTCCCTCCCACCACCAGCTTTGCCAACCCTGGGCACTCTGCATCAATGTTCCAGCTCCACCAAGCCCTGTGCCAGTCAGTGATCCAGGTGACAGGCTCAGTCACTGACTTTATCTCATACCCCCCTGAATACTTTAGAAGAGAAACTGCTCTGTGTTCCTTTAAGAATGTGGGAATTCAGCTTGTAGTGGGCAAACAAAAGGCAGCAGAGTTACTGCTCCATTTTCCCCTTCACTGATCAAGAGTATTTCCACCCCATCCCCCCCCCCCCCCCAAAAAAAGGGAAAAAGTCATTTACAATGAGTTTTGTTTAGTGTGCTGCTTAATCAGGAGAAATAGAGTAAGATATGGCCATTAAATATTCTTTTAAAGTCAATGTGCTGGGGATCTGCAAGTAATCACCTGTGTGGCTTTGTATTGGTGGGGTTGTTTTTACAAGCAAGGTTGTTTTTATACAATGAATTGAAATAAACTGGCATCATCAGAATTTTTAAAAGCCATCATCATCCTTCAGGAGCCACTTTCTTGTCACTAAAAGCTTTATGCTTTCCAGTGGATCAGGCTTAATTAAGACAATAATTGTTCTATTGTAGGCTGGCAAGACCCCCGAGTGGAAAGCTCTGTAATTTTCTGCAAGGCTTTCTTTGATCTCTGTTTGGTTCTGTTAAGTCTTAGTACTGGCCAAGTTTACCCAGAGGAAGATTTCCACTGTTTCAAATTGATAAATTAGAAATTGAAAATAGGCTTTGTGTTATACCTGGGTGAAATTTGTTTATTTTAGAGCCTCAAAACTCTCAGGGGTGAATTTGTCTCTTGGCTGTACTGATGGGATTGCACTGCAGCAAGCCCAGAGCACAAGTTACCCCCAGTCTCTTGATGAGCAATTTCCAACCCAGGCACATCAGCAAAAGCAATCCCAGCCAAACCAGTGACTCCCAGCAGCCTGATTCTTGTGAGGGTCAGTTGCACCAAGGCAGAGCTCAGAAGCTGCCTGCGAAGTCCCAAGGAGGTATATAAGTGTCTATCACAGCCCAGTCCTGAATGTGGCTCCTGGGGAACAAGTGGGTTTCCCTGTGGAAAAGCTACTCAATACAGACAGCAGTTGGGTGCAGGAATTACAAAGGAAAGTACAACTTGGTAGGAGAGGACTGGGGAATGCATTGCTGGAGAAGCAGTTAAATCCAGAGGGGAGAGTATGGCCCTAACTGGAAATCAACTGGATTCCCATTTCATTGCTCCATCCTTTTCAGTGGTCCTTTATGATACCAGGAGCCCTGGGCAGTGCTCTGTGCTTGACTGCAACATGTTCTCACACTCTGCCTGTAGTTGAGCTGCCTTCAGCAAGCTGACAGGACTGTAGGTTTTGCCTTGAGCCAGAGACCTGAGCAGGTGGCTCAGGATGGGTCCGTACAGGTCTGTCCTGGCACAAGATGCAGTCCTGCATGCATCTTGCTCCCTGGAATTGGTCCTGCTCATCCAAAACTTGGTTATAGCTCCCTGTGCCATCAGCACTGACTGCAGAGCCCACACTCCTCATCTAAATAACCATCATCCCCATCCTTCCCAGCCTTGTTTAGTGTGGAAATACCATGTATGATCTCCAAGCTGTAAGGAAAACATCATCTCTTGAGCATCTTTTCTTAACTTCAGTGTCTCCTACCATCTAACAGCTGCTCTTGCAAAGTTGCCAGTCTGTGCCTTACTTCACTGAAAAAGGACTAACCCATGTTTCTGGCACCAGTCCTTCCAGCCTTCCACTGCTGCCTAACTCACATGCTTCCTTTGGTTTAGCTGGTTTTCAGGAGCTATGTAAGAGATAAATTATTTTCCTTTTCTTTTTTTTTTTCTTTTTTTTTTATAGGCATTTTCTTCAATTTTTTCCCTTGTTCTGTCACTAACTTGTTTTTTCTGTTCTGTCTTTAATCTGCTGTCTGTATGGACTCAGCTTCAGAAAAGGGAGCGCTCTTGCAGGGCCTATGTCCAGGTATTTCTTGTGTTTTTAATACACGTGTCCAGTTGTTTGAATGATGGTGAAGTGGGTCTTGTCTCTGTGAATAATCAGTTTATTACCATCTTTGTGGCAGCAAGTTCTAGGGTTAAGGTTACAGGATAATAATTTCATTCTTCATCTCCCCTCACCCTCCCGGTTGCTCTCCTACTTGACAAAAAATTGGGGCAAAATCTCTGAACTGGAAAGTGGGAAGGGGAAAAAAAACCCACAGGAGAGAACTGGCGACTCATCCAACCATGGGAATAAGCAGGACAGTATAGATGTATGCAAGGAAAGAATGCAAAACTCCTGCTGGCTGAGGTCTCCAACCCAGCCAGGTTCTGCTTACATGTCACTCCTCTACCTGCTGCCTGCATTTCCTTAGTTTCCTTCTTCCTCTCCTACACTTGCAAATTTAGAAGCAATTTGGAATGGTAACAGTGTGAAGGAGGAGGTAGGAGAGCAATGAGATGCAGAGGCTCCTCCCAGAGGGATGTAGGAAGGAGGTGAGTGCTGCAAACTAAATATAGGATTAGGAACATAACAGCCTGGAAAAGTTCACTGAGCTCTGGCCCAACTTTTGCAGCCTCACTTTGTGTTTTGCATGAACAAAGTCAAGCCCCAGCCTTTTGGAGAGACCTGCTTGGAGGCTCTTCAAGAGTGGGGGCTCGAGTTGTGCTGTTTATCCTGTCACCTTGCCTCATAGCACTTGCTCCAGTGACCTTTACAGAAACCTGTTTGTATACTATGGGTGAGTTACTGCTGCTTTAAGAAATGTGGGTGTTTTGCCTTCTAATTCCTGTCTTGTGCTTATGAACATTGATGTTGTACCTCCGGTTCCTTGATTGTTGTTTATATGTGTATGAATAACATGCAGAGGTGTAAAATGAACCCCATGCTTCTGGAGGGGGCTGCCCATACCTGAACTTCCCTGGAAATTTCACCTTCCTACAGTCAGTCTTGACTTCATTTTGTTATCATGTATTTCATTTAGCCTGTGGGATTCAATGGTTTAGATTCTTAGATTCCTGTGCTGGTGGACTGTCCATCTTCCTCTTGGATATGGTCATGAGAGGAAGTTGCCCTTGCCCTTCCATGTGCATTACCAGATAAAAATGAGTTAGTTACACCTCCCTTCTCTGGAGTGACTTCTCTGAAGATCCCAGAGGCAGTAACCAGCATTTGAAGGAATTTAGGAACGTCTACAGGGCAACAATGTCTTGTCTACTGGTACCAGTGGGAACGTGGTGAGGCTGTTTTGCCCATGGACCACACAGCTCTGTTGGGGACCTGGGTTGCTATCTGACCCATAGTTGTCATTACCACTGGCTGCAGTTGATGGATGCTCTTGGGTGCTCCTGGTCTTTTTGTCTTCTTCCAAACAGCAGTGAGTAGTGAGTTTAATATATTCCCATTGATAGAACAAAGCCTGAATATTCTGTCCAAACTTCAGCTCACCCTTTAATTTCAAAGACTTCTTCCCTCTCACTTGGAAAGGCTACTTGTGTGTTTAAACATAAATCAGGCAGCTGCCCCTTCAGTAGAAGAAAACTAATAAAAGCTCATTGCCTGAGCTGTTTAGTATAAATATGGACAAAGCTGGTAAATATATTGAAGATGACAGTCCTGGGGCTTGAAGAATTAATTAGATGACCTAATTGAACCTTTCCAGCTCTGCTTTGTATTATATGGAGGTAAAGTAATTTATCTGGAGGTATTTTCATACAGTATGTTTCCATTTGGAAAATTACATTGCTAAAATCACACACACAAAAAAAATAATCTTGTGAGGTAGAGTTTTAATACATATGTCCAGTTGTTTCACTGGACAACAGCATCTTGCAATGAAAAGTGACTGAAAATATTCCTGTTGCAGGCCACTGCAGGCAGTCTAGTTTTGCTAAGGCAAATTAGCAGAGATTGTTCAACAAATCCTAAATGGTGAAAATCTGGACTTGGTGAAGTCAATGAGAGATGGGAAGTCGCTGGGAAATATGCCACTTATGGTAGAGAAATAGAGTTTTCAAGCTTGCTGACACCATCTCCTTGTGCTGATCCCATTACTGTACAAAGTGTCCATGGCTGAATTCAACTCACAGGGCTGGAAGGGCTGCTTAGACAAAGGAAAGTGCAACCCAGAGTTCATGGGAGAGATGTCCTGCAGCTGCAAATATTGATTCAGAGAGGTTTTGGGGAGGAGGAGAGTGACTTGAGAAGATAGTAATTGCTAAAATCAGCTTTACTGTTTTCTTTGGGCTGGCAAATTAAGTAGTCATGGCAGAGTCCCCTGTAGCGATTGGGGTGTAAAGTCCTCTTGAGCCCAAAATAAATTAACATAAATAAATATGTAAAATGAATCTGGAAATTCAGTGAGTTATTCAAATATGAGATGGGGAACGCTGGTTCAGATTATCATCTCATCTCTCTGGGTAACTTTATAATTAAAGCAAATACTGATTTCATTTGTGCAATGTCACAATATTTGTTGAGTTAAAAGCTCAGGGATTTTATTTACTGGAGATGGGAGTTACAAATGCTGCTCCTTTGGTTGCAAGTGTGGTAAAAGATCTTTTTCTTTTTTCTCCTCAAAAATCCAATTAGAACCGACTTGATAAATGACCTGATAAATACACATTAACATAATGACCAGGCAATTGCTGGAAGATTTTTGCACCCTCAGCAAGTTTGTCAACAAGTTGTGTGGTGCAGTGGACTCACTGGAGGGATGGGACCTTGTCAGGCTGCAGGAATGGGACAGTGCAAACTGCACGAGGTTCAACAAGTCAAGTGCAAGGTCCTGCATCTGGGCTGGGCCAGTCCCAGGCACGGTCACAGGCTGAGTACAGACTTGAGAGTAGTCCTGGAGAAAAGGACTTGGGAATGTTGATTGAGGGGCAGCTCTCCATGAGCCGGCCATGCTCGTGCAGCTCAGAAGGCCAACCATGTCCTAGGATGCATCAGGAGTGTGGCCATCAGATCCAGAGAGGTGATTCTGCCCCTTTAATCTGCTTTCATGAAACCCCACCTCAAATCCTATGTCCAGTTCTGGTGTCCCCACCATCAGAGGGACACAGTTCTGTTGGAATGAGTGCAGAGGAGGCCACAAAGATGATCCAGGTGCTGCAGCAGCTCTGCTATGAGGACAGGTTGAGGGAGCTGGGATTGCTCAGCCTGGAGAAGATGCTGGAGAGACCTTCTAACTGCCTGCCAACAGCTGAAGGAGGGTGGAGAGGGACTCTGCACAAGAGTGTCCAGTGATAGGATGAGGAGAAATGGTTTTAAACTGTGAGGAAATAGGTTTAGAGTGGATCTTAGGAAAAACCATGAGGGTGGTGAGACTCTGGAATCGACTTCCCAAGGGGGTTGTGGTTGTTCCTCCCTGGGGGTGTTCAAGGCCGGGTTGGATGAGGCCTTGAGCAACCTGCTCTAGTTGAGAGGTGTCCCTCCATGTCAGGGAGATGGGATGAGATGATCTCTGATGAGATGATCTCCCTTCCAGCCTCAGCCATTCTATGACTTTTCAATCATGGTGATACTGAAGAAACATCCACATGCTCTTTAATTCGTGATTCTAAGAGTCAGTGTAGACTGAGCTGACCAAGGTAGATATCCACTAGGGATGGAATGAATGGCCTTTGGAAAGGTGCTCCTTTAGCTAGGGAGAGATTAGACTCAATGTGTGGCTCTTTGGAGAGCAGAGATCTCCATGTCATGTCCACCTTTCTGCAGGGCACTGTTCTTGCACTCCATTTTGGGAAGGGAATGGAGAAGTCATTGTGTGGGAGAATGAGTCACAATGGGTGACACATTTGATTAGCATAGCTTCGTTGGATGACTGCTGTGTGACGTTTGTTCATTTTCCAAAGGTTTTTCTCCTTACACTGAAGCACTGGAGTTGTAGAAAATGCAAAATCCTTGTCTTTTAGGAGCTGTGAAACTGAATTTGGTGCCACAGATTTCTTCCATGCCCTTCAGCAAGTGGCTTGTGCTCACTGTTTAGCAGCTCTCCAACATAAGTGTCATGGCTACAATTCCCTTGGCCTCTGGGAATGGAGATGGGGTAGAAAAAAAAAACCAAACAGGATGATTACTCAAATATTGCAATAAATGAGGCCATATTAACATGGAAAATTAAACCAGGAGATGGAAAAAAAAAAAAAAAAGATAATTTTGCTGTAAGGTTTAGTAGCTGGAAGCACAAACTTTAGTACAGACCACATCTGGGCAGGGAAAGTCTTTTTATCATGTACATGCACATGGTTACCTCCTTTCCTTCCTTGGGTTTGTATTCTGGAGCTCTGGGGCACCACGATGTCGATGAAGTTCCCTGTGGTGTCAGGCAGCAGCCTCTTCCCACATGAAATTACGTGCGACATTTGGGATACAGCTCTCAGAAGACAAAAACTTCCCAGGGTTCCCATTCTTTGTTGTGATTTGTTTTTTTAAGCCAGGCTTGATGGCTTCAAAGCTGGAGGCTGGTGAACACAATAGACAGCCTGAGAGCAGCAACTTCGTGGGGAGGGTGGAAAGTGGCAGCAGAACATTGCTTTGAAGTCTTTTGCTGATCTGATGGTGTTTGCTGCTCTGGTTTCTGCCACCCTGTTGGGCTGCCCTGTAAATCAGCTTGCCCTGTTTTGTTATTCTGGGCTTGCAAATGGCAAAGATTATGGAGGTGCCATCTGTTGTGTGAAGATCACAGAACTTCTGGGTGAAGGTGTCATCAGAACCACTGATGAAGATGGCACTGAGCTGCTGGCAGGTTCCAGGTAGTAGACAGTGGTGGGTGGTTGCAGTCAGAGTTGTTCTTCTGGTTCTCTTGGAAGTTTTCTGAATACTTCACACTGGCAACGTGAGCTGTTTGAATTGCTGTACTAAGCAAAAAATGAAAGGCTTTCCTCAGAGGGTTCTGGGCATTAAGTTCAGCGCTGAGCAGAAGAGACCTCTTTTTGTTTTTTCCTTTGCTAACCTAGTAGCAATCAGCAGATAAAAGGTGCATCTGGGATTTAACAAGTACTATTTAAAGTGGATTAATTCTGCTTGTCCCACTTCTCTCTTGCTTGCATGGCTGGTCCCAACTTCCATGAAGACTAAACGAAACTTGTAGCTCTGAAGAGTAAATTGAATTACGCTGCATTTACTTGTGCTCATGTTGTGCCTGTGACAAGAAAGACTCTTAACTCCATTTAGATAGAAAGGGGCAAATTAATGAGGATTTTCAAGCTCCTTGTTTGGTCACTTAATTGGCTGTATGACAAAGAGCTCTGCAATGTGTGTCAAACAACTTTCAGAGTCCTTTAACGATTTGTGCATTGCCCGGGTCTTGATGCTGCTCTGCACAGCCTGTCAGCCAAGGTATGGTTGTTAAAGTGGCTGGAATAAATTGGCTGGCAGTGTGCATACAATGTCATATATTAACCATAGCTACAGGGAGTACTTTTAGCAGCCCTTTCAAGAGATGGAGATGTTTGCCCATCAGCATCAAAGTGCCCCAAACTTTCATTTCATATAATTAAAAGGACATCTGAAAGAAGTGTGACTCGCAGCGGGATTCTCTGGGTTGGTAGCCCTTTGTTTAAACTCTGGAAACTTAATATACTTCACAGCTTGAGATACCTGTGCTTGATTTGTGTCAGGGAGAGCCAAACTAGAAATCCCCACCCTGGGTGTTTCTGCCACAGCGAGCCCGCTGGTTGGGTAGAGGAGGATCAAAGCAGCAGCCCTGGGTTTGTCACCAGACTCCAAAATTCTTCTCATAAATATGGAAAAGGAAGGTGACTGCATATTCCTCTGCCTACAGCTGAGCTGCACCTGTGCTTGGCTACACACAGAAAAGTATGGATTGGAAAGGACCTGTAAGATCATCTAGTCCCATCATCAATCCAACTGTACTGAGTCTACCCTTAAACCATGTCCCTCAGCACCCCATCCAATGGGCTCCTACTGAAACTGAGCAAAAACTCTGGTGTTTTCTGCACTTCCATGTGCTTGCTCTGTGCTTTAGGCTGAGTCAGTCCTGGAATCTGATGGCTCTGGTGAAAAGCTTTAATATAAACTGCAGTGGAGGTCAGTGGGAGATGTGTCTCTTATGAAGAAAGACTGAGAGAACTGGGGCTATGCAGTCTGGAGAAGAGAAGCCTAAGAAGGGATCTTGTTAATCTCTATAAATATCTGAGGGCAGGTGTCAAACAGAAGGGGCCAATCCCTTTCCCATGGTATCCAATAACAGGACAGGGAATAACAGGTATCAGCTAGAACATAGGATGTTCCACATCAACAGGAGGAGAAACTCCTTCCCTGTGAGGGTGCCAGAGTCTGGCACAGGCTACCCAGGGAGGTTGTGGAGTCTCCTGCTCTGGAGACTTTCCAACCCCCCCTGGATCTGTTCCTATGTGGGCTGCCCTGGGTGCCCCTGCTCTGGCAGGGGGTTGGACTCAATCATCTCCAGAGGTCCCCTCCAAACCCTACCATTCTATGGTTCTGTGTCTCTTTGATTTTGGAACATTGGAAGAAGGGTCTGACAGACTCCTCAGGAGTTCCTTTCAAGGCCATCTGTGCTATTCTGTCAGAGGCTTTTCTTTTTTGCAAGCCACTTTCCTTCCTTGCTCCAGCTTTGCTCACTTTCCCAGTGTAATTACTCTAGTGGCTGCTTGTATATTCTCAGAGCCCCAGCAGTAGGGTAGCAAATACAGATGATTCATAAATGCAGGTTTCAGCCTATTCTGCAGGGAAGATATCATTAGATGAAATAGATTGTGTGTTATTTCCTTCTTCCCAATCAATTCCTTTTATTTCAGTCCTACGGATGACTTCTGACCTTAAAACATTCTTCCTCCTATGCTAAGCAAAGCAAAACCCTAACCTGTCATTTGTAACCTTCTATTTCTCAGATCTCCTTTTTTTTCCTTCCTTCTTTTTTTTTTTTCCTGTGTTCCCATTAGGAGATTATTAGTAGTTCAAGGCCAGGATTGCAAACCTTGCATGCCTAGTGCAAGGCCATTAATTCCATAGTTAAGCATTTTGTAGATGGCCTGATTTTAATAAAGGTCAGTGCCTTTCTTCTCGCCGCCAAGTTCTCAGCACTGTTGAAATTCAGGTTGTTTCTGAGTCAGTACAGAATCCTGTAGCCATAGCATAAGCATTTGCTGCAGGTTTGAAAAGGTTCCATGCTACTTCTTGAGAGCAACTTTAGAATTCCTCTGCAAGGTCAGGGGAAGATCTCCTCTTGCTTGAGATAGGACTAGTAGGTTTTGGACTGGTTGATCTAAACTGATAACCTGTGGCCAGACACCATGCTGGTACTAGATGTAGGCTGGTGGTTCTGGCTTAGTTTTGAAGCTAAATTAGCAGGAGATAGGTTAAGAATTTATCTCTTTTTAAGCACTTGTTGCACTTCAGCTAGTTTCAATCAAACGTGTTTGTCCATTTCATTGAATATTAGAGTTTGTTTGTGATGAACTTATTGCCTTGTAAAAAGCCTTGGACAGTGGCTGGGCTTCCCTGGAAGAAAATGTCTCCAGTGTGCTTAGTTATGTTTTGGCCAGAGAGAAATGTCAGTTTGGAATTAAAAGAATAAAGGACAAGGTAAAAAAATATCCAAGGCTGAAGAGCCTTGTCAGAGAGAGTTGAACGCACTTCTCAGCTAAGTAGTGGGATATCATAAAATCATAGAATGTTAGGGGTTGGAAGGGACCTAGAAAGAACATCTAGTCCAACCCCCTGCCAGAGCAGGATCAACCAGACTGAGTCACCCAGGAACACATCCAGTCAGGTCTTGAATGTCTCCAGAGCAGGAGACTCCACAACCTCCCTGGGCAGCCCATTCCAGGCTCTGTCATCCTCACTGGGAAATAGTTTTTTCTTGTTTTTACCCTAAACTACTTCTGCTCCACCTTACTCCCATTGCTTCTTGTCCTGTCACTGGATGACACTGAGCAGAGTCTGGCTCCACCCTCCCTACACTGCTCTGAACATATTGATAGACATTGATGAGCTCCCTCCTCAGTCTCCTAATAATAATAATGTTGTCATGTAGCCACAAAGATACTTTCCTTGTTTAGGAAGCTGAAGGCATGATGTGTGTATCTGTTTTTGACATGAAGGCCCACAGAGCAGATGACTGTTATGGTTGGAATAGTGACCCCTGTGCAGTGGGATTGGGGTGCTGTTCATTTGCCACTCTAAACAGGCACATAATTTCCCAAGGTAGTGGCTTTCAATGTAATAACCTTGCCAAAAGCAGCTCTTTGCATGACAAGATCTCCAAAGGGTCCATTCTGGCTGCACCATCAGAGTTAATGGGAGTTTCCCTTGCACTGGTGCTTTTTCTGGCCAGAGGCAAGAGTTGCACAGCTTCCAGCAGAACTTGCCTTCAAATGGCATTGGTGGTGCCTTTAACTCAATTAGTTTGGAGGCATGCCAATGCTGATAGCTTAAGGAAAGGTTTTGGTTTAGCACAGGGTGTTTCATATGAGAGCACTACAAAAACAGCTGTTCTTGAGCAAAGAAGCAGGTAAGTTTTCAGATGTGCCACCATTTTTCCAGTAGTGAGAAAGAAAAGTAGAATATTGTGACCATTGAACCATATCCACATTTCAGTGCATCTGCTCCGTGATAGCTTTTTCATTTGCACTGTGGACCTGAAAGTATTTTCATACTCTTTTCCCCAACTGATATGGTGTAAATCCTCAAGCTTCTTTTAAAAAGTGAGCTAGTGATGTTTCTCCATGCTTCGAGTAACAGGAAAGCTGGCGAGGCACTTTTTAGGCTGTGAGGCAGTGACAGGACTGGAGAAAATGGATCAAAACTGGAGCTGGGTGTATTCAGATCAGACATGAGGAAGAATTTCTTCCCCAGGAGGGGTGTGAAACACTGGCACAGAATGCCCAGAGAGGTGGGGGAAGCCCCATCCTTGGCAGTTTCTCAGGCCAGGCTGGATGGGGCTCTGAGCAACTTGCTGTAGTGGGAGGTGTCCCTGCCATGGCAGGGGGGTTGGAACTGGATGAGCTTTAAGGTCCCTTCCAACCCTGACAATTCTATGCTTCTCTGACTCTATGATGATGCAGTTGTGTTGGAGAAGTACCTGGAGATCTCAAGCAGGACCACAACCTCAGACCATAAGCTTAGCCTGAGGCTGTCTGTGTGGTTGCACTCTGCAGCCTTAGAACTGCTGGTCTCAGAACGAGTCAGCAAAAAATTTGGTGAGGCTGTGCCAACCAACACCTTTGGTAGAGGGGTGTCTGTAGAAATGCTGCTCATTTCATGCAGAGCATGGCCTTGTTGCTTTAGCTCCTTCTAGCCTCGTTTTTGAGAGTGCATTGCATGAAGATTCCTGTGAGATCAAAGAGGACGTGTTAGCAGCACAAGACAAGGCTTTCAAAATTACCAACTGCAGGTACGTTAATTCGAGATGTCATTGCAAAAGTGGTGCTTCAATGCTCTCTTCCACTGCCCTCAGTCTCCCAAAGCTGCTGTAAGGACTTAAGACCTTGGTGTAGGTTCCACACAAAATAACATCTATGGTGTGTTCCTGGCCTGGCTCAGGAACAGCAGGAGCAGGGCAGGGATGGTGCCCCTGCACTGGGCACTGGAGAGGCTGCA
The DNA here is from genome assembly GCA_013401355.1 of Ceyx cyanopectus. Lineage (NCBI taxonomy): Eukaryota > Metazoa > Chordata > Aves > Coraciiformes > Alcedinidae > Ceyx > Ceyx cyanopectus. The sequence continues at coordinate 20,870 of VYZU01011023.1, forward strand.
GCTGGAGCACTGGGGTCTGGTTTGGGCAGCATGGGGTCAGAAAGACATTGAGGGGCTGGAGTGAGTCCAGAGAAGAGCAAGGAAGCTGGGGAGGGGTCTGGAGAACAAGTCCTGTGAGGAGCAGCTGAGGGAGCTGGGGCTACTTAATCTGGAGCAGATGAGGCTGAGGGGAGACCTCATTGCTCTCTGCAGCTGCCTGAGGGGAGGGTGCAGTGAGGTGGCTGCTGGGCTCTGCTCGCAGTGATAGGAGAAATGGGGAAATGGGCTGAAGTTGCAGCAGGGGAGGTTTAGGTTGGACATGAGGAAAATGTCTTTGCTGAGAGAGTGGTGAGGCCTTGGCACAGGCTGCCCAGGGAGGGGGTGGAGTCACCATCCATGGAGGTGTTTAAAAAATGAGCAGATGTGGCACTGGAGGCTGTGGGCTGGTGGAAAGAGAGATGTTGAGATGAGGGTTGGACTTGATGATCCTGGAGCTCCTTTCCAACCATAATGATTCTATGATTCAGTCTCCTCATGAGGAGCTGCTCCTTTGTCAGGAAAGACAAACTGCCTTTTTACGCAGCAGAAGGATTTGACTAAGATTCCCTGTAGGAATAATCACTTCATGAAGCAGTATTTTCTCAGGTCCTCAGTTTGTTGTTTTCATTCTTCCATCAGCTGCTTGGCCAGAGGCCCCCAATAAAGGTCTGGAGGGGTGGTAACTGTAGGAGAGCTGCTGGTTTGCTGGTGCTGGGGTTGCTGTGCATAAGCACCAGAGCACAGTGCCTAGCAGTTGACACAGGAGCCATTGCAGTCCTGTCCCCAGTTTGACAGTGACATATCTGACATCTCCTACTGCTTTCCAGTGTTGACTTCAAATCAAAGACAGATTTCTAAGTTACAGATGTTTTTGTGAAAGAGCAGCATCTTGCATGTTGGGACCGTGAGAGGGAAATAAATGGCTGTGGTATCACTGGAGATACAGTCCCCTCCTGGTTTTAACCTGTGTCACATTGTCAGATATTCTCAGCAGACATTTCCAGAGGGGAAGATGAAAAGAAATGAACAAGCAAAATTCATTTTACAGCATGAAACAGCAGTCACCAATAGGAAGAAATGGGCTGAATACCACTGGCCTTTTAGGAATGTATAATTACTGCAAGGCTCCTAATTAGTCGCTTTTTGACATTGCATCTTCTAATGCCAATTTGTAAGTGTCTGAGAAGGAAGGTTTGCATTTTGCTTATGTTTTGTAACCTCAGGGTAAAATCAAGAAATGATGAGCATATGCCCTGATTTGGGAAAATAAAAGGTCCCTCTGCAATTTATTAGCATTTATTTACATTGAATGTACACTCTATGGTGCTGTATAACCCCAGCATGAAAAGGATCACTGTCATGGGATTTGTCCTCTGTTCTGGGCATCTTCTTGCTCTTCTCTCCATGTCCAATTGTAGCCACTCCTGGAGATATTAAATGTCCATCAAGTCTAATCTTCTCTGACCAAGGATGATTGCACTTTATAGGCTTGTATTTAGGGGGTTTGGCTTTGCATGGATAGGTACCCTGGCATCATAGGCAACATACAACTACACCTGTATATCCTGGGATAGAAAGGGAGTTGGAAAATCTTGCTTCTTGGCTCCTTCTGCCATGCCCTTCTTCCCTCCTTTGATCTCAGGCTGCTAACAAACAAGCTGTGCCTTATGAAAGCTTTCCCTTGATGTCATTTGGGTGACCTTCTCTGTGGGCATATGTGTGCTTGTGCTGTCTATTCATCAGGCCCCAGCAGCCGTGGCATTGGTTTGGTGCCATGTGGGTGATGTTGAGGTATCCAAGGAGCTCCAAGTCCCATATTTTTATTTTGCATGAGGTTCATGAGAGTGCTTTGGAAATTGGTCAGCTACTTGAGCTGCATTTGGAAGAGGGATCAAGCAAGGGAAGAGAAGAAAACCACTGCAGAGAAGGCCTTTAGCTTGGGAAACAAGGATAGGGCCTTTTGTGAGGTAGCATCATTTAATAGGTGCTGGGTCCTTCAAGTCCCTTGTGACTTTGGGCACCTAAACAGGGATAATATTAGCTCTAGTTCCTTCTAGTTTTGGTGGGGAGAGAAACTAGAGGGTGTCTGGGCTCCTGACTTGCCTGTACATTAAATTCTTCAAGTGAGGTGGGATAAAACAAGGTCAGAGCTTCCCTAGCTTCCTCTGAAAGTCCCCACTTTACCAGCAGCACCAGGGCTTGGGGAAAACCTGTCACACCATCAACTCCCAGACACACCTACCTCAAGACTTGTTCATTTCAAAGGACTAACCCTCCTACTGCTAATCACTGAGAGGCTTTCCTGAGAGCTTGACACTGGTCTTCTATGCTGGAGCTTCATCAGACCTCAAAGTCATTGGAGCAGGTGCCAAACCTTCCTAAACCACGATGGCTGAGCTTAAATGCAGAGACATGGGCCAGTCCCTGTCCCATGTGCCTGCCTTCCCACTGTTCCTACTCCCCTGCCCAGCTTCTCCCAGTCACATCTCTGTCTCAAGAGACACTGCTGCTTTTACAGCTGGTCTGTTTCATTTAAACACCTACCTCAGCTCCTGTCCAAAATGAAAACATTTCATTAGCACCTCATCTCCTTGGCTTCAGCCCACAGCACTCAGCCATAATGAAGTGCTGCACTCAGAAATGGAATGTAGAGAAACTTGATTAATTCACCCAGACAGGTGAGGGGAATGACCCTTGGGAAAAGCTATGGGCTAAATTCAACTCGGGTGTAATGCCAATGACAACACTCTACCAGCTTTCATAGGATCATAGAATGGTGGGGGTTGGGAGGGACCTCTGGAGATGATGGAGTCCAATCCCCTGCCAGAGTAGGGTCACCCAGGGCAGCCCACACAGCAACAGATCCAGGGGGAGTTGGAAAGTCTCCAGAGCAGGAGACTCCACAGGCTCCCTGGGCAGCCTGTGCCAGGCTCTGGCACCCTCCCAGGGAAGAAGTTTCTCCTCCTGTTGAGGTGGAACCTTCTCTACTCCAGTTTATTCCCATTGTTCCTTGTCCTATTGCTGGGCACCACAGAGCAGAGCCTGGCCCCTTCCATTGGACACCCACACCCCAGATACAGGCTAAGGACCGGACCTAAAGTCCTTTGAAATCTCTCATCCAAGATCCAAGATCCAAAGCTATGTGAAGTGCCTGGTTTTAGGTTAGTCGCTTCAGGAGGATGGATAGGCACCAGCACTGCATCTCCTGGGAGGGGAGTGCATGTTGTGCAGCACAATGGACCTTACTGGTGTTCTCTTTCAGAAATATGATAAAATACTAAAAATAATAATATACAAAATAATAAAATACTATAATGATTAAATAAAATAATAAAATCATAATATCTAATGAAATAAACCAATATACAGTAAAATACTGAAATAATAACATAGAATACAGTAAAAAATGCATTAGATAGAATTTTTCTCAGGGAAAAAAACATCTTTGCAGATGTTTCACCTTAACACAAATATTTCAGCATCTGTTTCATGTTTGATAAATAGGCATTACCTTCCCCTCCAGAGCCAGGAGCTGGATCTGCTGCAAAGACTCTATCCACCATTCACATATTGATAAAAGTAGCCAGGCTGGTTTTTTTGCATGGAGCCAGCATGATAACATTGAAAAAAGGGGAGGAAAATCCTCATTTTCTGCTTTCCATACATAAATATCTTTGCAAGAAAGCACCACGTTGTGTAGAACCTGCACAGCAAAATAGTCAGGCTGTTTGGGCACTGCCTCCTTTTTGCCTGTGAGGAGATAAGCTACCAAAGTGAGCTACAGAATTTTATGAAGAGCTTCAGATTTGAAAGCTCTGAAAAAGCCACACTGAAACTCCATGGATTCTTAGTATATCTTCTTGACTGTTAAATTCAGCAAAGTCTGAAAGTGCCAGCTTTCTGTGTGCACATATTAAATGTGTTAAGATGATTTTTAGACTATTTAAGAAAATCAGTTTAATAAGGTCTCAGAAATTGATTTATGACTAATAAATTCCACTCAATAGCAAATGAAAAAGATATTCCAGTCCCGGATTGTAGAGGCATCTGCAGCAAAAAGAGGACAAGACTTTCAGCTGTTCCCATTCGCTGCAGAAGCAAAAGTTCATCAAAGAAAAATATTGATCATGAGTGGGTTGGACAGTAGGAGCTTTGTACTGTCAGAGGACCCTGATTGTGTCTCAGTCTTCCAAAAGGAATCATGGTGGCATGAGAAACCTTCCAACCTCAAGGACATGTAGGATGAAGATGCACGTGGCAGTGTCTCAAATGTCTTTTTGGGGATCAAATGTAGCAGCAGTGGCAGGTCCACCCGTCTGCTTCTCCTTCAACCTTGTCTGATTTGGTTTTTAAACTTTGTGAAATTTTTTGGAAGGACACCTGGATATCCCAATAAAATTAAATGCTGGTTTGATCATGTACTCCCACTGCACGTTTGTACCTGACTGTGCCTGGTGAGTGAGTCAGGGTGCCCACTCTGTGCCACATGTTGTGCTGTAACGCGGGTGGAGAAAGTCCATGCCACATCTCCTGCTCACGTGGTACAGGTGGGTTTAGAAATACTGCCCGGGAGTAAATACTGAAATACTTAATGAAACTGAGCCCATGGGGCATCCTTTAGGATGGGAATCCCTTGAGACTGTCCGTGTCCTGCAGAACAGAGGAGGGGGTTGGGTGCCTCTGCATTCAGCATGCAGAAAATTATTAGTTATGGCAGCTTCATCTCCAAGGGAAGGCTGGTTCCTGCAGTAGCATTAGCTGCCAGCAGAGCCCGGTCAGTCCTGCCTGGTGGCTGGCACTAACCAGTAGAAGAAACCACTATCAAAGTACCTTTTTACTTTTTCTCTTTTTTTTTTTTTCTTCCCTTTCTTTTTCCTCCCCACAATCAGCTCTACCAACTGGCATAACTGGTTTCATTAGAGAAATCAGCTGTCAAGTGGTTGAGTCAGCTCTGGTTAGGAACTAAGCAGGGGGTTGAAGCTGGGCAAAGCCTTCAGGTTGGGTGGGTTGTAGTTTTGTAGTCATGAGGCCAGCACAGTTTCGTGTGCTGCTGGATGCTCATCCAGATGAACCTGTGGGTGGTTCTCCACAGGAGAGCTCTTTGTTCACAGCAACACAGGGTAGGAGGTGCACTGCAGGAAGGGCTGGAGTTGTTGCCATAGGGCTGACTCCTTCCTGAATGGAGTCATTTGAAATGTGGTGTTTTAACTACATGTCTGCAGGCACCTGCTGCTTCTCTGGGTGAAGTGGCAGAACTCAGCTATCTCTAGGGCTGCCAGAGGTTGTGAGGTGGGAAATGCTCTAGGGAGCATAGCCCTGGCCAATCCTTCCTTGGGTGCTTCACAGATGGGTTTTGAAATTATTATCCTGCATATTTCCTGAATGATCTCCTCATCTCCCCTCCATCCCCTCCAACTCCCCTCCAAGAGCTCCTGATCACAGAAGCAGAAAAGCTCTATTCCCAGCCTGCATATAAAATAAAACCAGCATTTCTGGATGCATGTTTGCATGATCTGCTCTAGTTCTGTCCTGCTCTGGCAGGGGGGTTGGACTCGATGATCTCCAGCGGTCCCTTCCAACCCCTAGCACTGTGATTCTTCCCTCTCCCATCCACTGGGATCAATAGTATTCCCTTGCAGGCTGCCCCATTTGGGGGGTGGGGAACGAGCAGAAGTCTCCTGTCCCTGTGTGTGGAGGATGGGACCGAGCAGACGTCAGAGGTCTCAATGGTGCTTGAGACTCCCTAGAGCCCTTCCTCACTCGAGCTCTCTCCCTTTGCAGGCCATGGTGGAGACGGTGAACAACCTCTTGCAGCCCCAGGCTCTGAACGCCTGGAGGGACCTGAATGCCAGTGAGCAGCAGCGTGCGGCCACCAAGCTGCTAGACACGGTGGAGGACAGTGCCTTTGTTCTGGCTGACAACCTGCTCAAGACAGACATCGTCCGGGAAAACACCGACAACATCCGTAAGGGACAGAGCCCATCCACTCCCAGAGCAGCCGGAGGGAGGATAAAGGCTGGGAAACCTGGCTGGGGGCGTTAGCCATAGATAACTGGAATGCATTTTGTTAGATATGTCTTGTCTTCTTCCAGTGACTTGAAAGTCTTTGGGAAGTCTTTGGAGAGACTTAAAAGTCTTTCCAAAAGAGTTTAAAGGAATAAGGCAAGCTCTCCAACCTTGAAATCCCATGGAAAATGAGCGGCTAACCTGCCTTTATTACTCCTGGCTTGGAGGGCAAAAGCTGCACTAGAGCAATGAGGGCCCTGCTTCCCAGGGAGATTGTTCATCATAATGCAATTGTGTTTTATTTCATACAAATTTATGTCTTTATTTGGATGATTGTTGATTTTAATTAAAAAACAAGCATGATGGAAAGCACCAGCACTCCCACTGTGCATATATAAAATGAGAACAACTCTTCTTTCTGTTTCTATGAATACAGATCCCAAGCACTGATAACATTTATAGAAAGTACCAATAGCCAGTGGCAAAGAACTGGCATTTTCAGATTTTCATTTTAACCATTGTCCTTAATATCCTGAGGTTCTTGTTTACAAGAACTGGTTGTCTTTTGTCTTCTACAGAGAGTAGAATTTATTTGCCTCTTTCTTTTCTTTTTTTTCATCTTCTTTTATTTTAATTAAATTTAAAACTTCTTCAGGGCAGAGATTTAAAAAGAAATAGGAGCCCAAACAGAGTCTAAGATGAAACATTGTAAGTTGATTCCTCTGCTCTTTGGAACACCATTTTGTAGCTTTGAAGTATTGTGTCAATTATTTCGGCAGAGATTTTTTTCTCTCAGTGTTGGTCTCTCCTGCAAACAGAGCTGGAAGTTGCAAGACTCAGCACAGATGGGAATCTGGAGGATCTGAAGTTCCCCCAGAACATGGGCCACGGCAGCACCATTCAGCTCTCAGCAAATACCTTGAAACAGAACGGTCGGAACGGTAAGTCCGGCACTTCCCCGCTGGCCTCAGGAATCAGCTCTGCTTTAGGCACTAGGTTGTGTTTAACCAGGTATAAGAATAGTATTAATTGCTGTATTAATATCTCAATTAACTGCAGCAGCAGTTGCTCGTGGCCTCGGCTTCAAGCTCAGTTGCCTGGGGGTGCATTACATTGCTGAGTGACTCCCAATGCTGCGTGCTGGGGGTTCTTACATGATGCAGCTGTTGGGGCAGAGTGCTGAGGCCAGAGAAGTGCTTTTAACTGCTGCTGTCTGCAGTAGGAGGCTTCAGACGGGATAAGAGCCTTGTTTGAGTAAGCTGCTTCACAGCAGGGCACTCTGTCTGAAAAGGGAGAGGGAAGAAACAATAGGAGAGTATTAATAAAAAGCCAACATGGCAGAAAAGCTTGATTAACTGTTATGAGTCTAAATCTTCAGTGCCTTTCTCTCTGAAGCTTATGAACCTCCTGATATGGCATAAATTAAAGATGATGTTCTACGTGAATGGTCTTCTTGCTGCCAAGCCATTTATTTCCAGACTAGGAATTTGAGCAGGCTGTTTATTGATCCCTGCAGCTCTACTGTAGACCTACTTCAAACTCTCAGGTTTTCTCGTAATGGGCCTAACATGCTCCTCTTTCTGAGTTCCTTCCAAATTTAACCTGTGCGCAGGGGTAAAACCCTCAGCCCAGGCTTTGATCACTGCAGGAAAACCATGGTGTGATAAGGCAGTATTCCAAATGCATCAACATTGCCCCCCCAAAAAAAAAGGTCTGACAGCTCTTGACAGGAAGGTTTGGTCTGATGGTTCAGAAAGAAAGTTTTACCACTGGCTTCCATAAAGGGCTTTGGTACTGTTGCATGTAGGTTTCAAAGAGAAGTATTTCTTTCAGACAGTAGATGTATATCAGAAACATCCAGTGGGGCAGGAGTTTCATTCTTCTTAGCAGGTTTTGGAGGTTTGTAGGGAAAAAGAAGTTGTGTTGGCAGCAAGGAAGGACAAGTCTGTCTTTCTAAGCATGGAATCACTGGAGTTCTGGACAAATCAGGAGAGCTCCATCAATTTGCACAAGCTTGGCACCCACCCAGAGGTCACAGAAGAGCTAGAAATGAAATTATTACAGAAGGATTTAGGTTGGGAGGGACCTTTGAAGTCTTCACCTTCCTCAGAAGCTGAGGTGATTCCTAAAGATCCAAAAAACAAGCCACCCCACAACTAATACATATAAAGGCAAATTATCACCTTCAATTCTTATGGATAGCCTTGTGAAATAATGTGGAGAACAAGGTAAACTGGACAGTTTAAGTTAAAAACTGTTGGTTAGTAGCCTGTGTTTTCAACAGGCTCCATACTGGTCGTCTTGTTGGTTTGGGGTTTTTCTGTGCGAGAGGGAATATCTGATTGGAAAATTCAGAAAATAAATATAATTTATTTCATTTAAAATTATTAAATGATTAATATGATTAAATGATTAAATGATTAATAATTTCATTCATTTAAAAATTAAATTTCAGCCATTTTGTTGTTTTATCCCTCATGTGGGATTGGAGTTCATGTTGGAAAGGTTTGTAGTCCTTCTCCTAGATTTGTCTCCATGCTTTTCTGAGATAATCTTGATTTATCAATGGACTAAAGTATAGATCTATGCTGCATCCATGCAGTACCAAAGATATTTCCCAAGCAGAGCCTGGAGAATAGTGTTACATCAGGTGGGAAATGGGCCACCCGGACTCTTTTCTCTGAAGCCAGTTACACCCACTGACACCAAAAATAAGCCCACCTTCTCTGTCTGTCTGCCACCAATCTGTGTGCTTGGAGAAGTTTGTTTCAAGACAAGCAGCTCTGCCCTTCTTAGCTGCTTCTTGCACCTCATGGTGCTCACTGGGATCAGCAGAAGGAGGTGAGTCTTCATACACCACATCTTCAGTCTTGCTGTTTCCTCAGAGAAGTTTTACAGTTGGTTCAGAGGAGAGATTTGTCACCTGAAAAAATAAACAAACAACCAAAACCAATCAAAACCAAACAGTGCACTGACCTGGAGATCTAACTTTTCACTGCTTTTCTAGGTGAAATCAGGGTGGCTTTTGTGCTGTACAACAACCTGGGCACCTATCTCTCCACTGAGAATGCCAGCATGAAGTTGGGAACAGAAGCAATGTCAACTAATCACTCTGTCATTGTCAACTCTCCCGTCATCACAGCAGCAATAAACAAAGAGTTCAGCAATAAGGTTTACCTGGCTGATCCTGTGGTCTTCACTGTCAAGCACATCAAGGTCAGTCAGTTCAAAAAACACTTCTTTCTTTTGTTTGTCTGGGTTTTGTTTGGACTTTTTTATTTTGTTTTCTACAATTCCTAAACCTAAGTGATACAAAAGTTGGCTGATGTAGGGCCCCCCAGCAGCACTTGATGAGATGCTGCATTACACATTTATTCCTTTGCACTTTGTGTTATTTATGGAGGATGTCTCTTTTACACTGCATTAATAAAAGTGGAGAAAGAGTCTCCTTTGAGCTGCTACCCATTCCTTAGTTGCTGACACACGTCATTCTGTAATTAAAAACTACCAATATATTAGAAGAGACCATAATATTATTTTATCATTGTGGCAGGGGATATTAGAGGAAAGTGGAATTACAGTGAAGGAGGACAGATAGTCCTCCTGTTAGCCAAACGCAGGCATTGCGAAAGTTGATTGCTTAAAGCAATTAATTTCTCTGCTCTGCAATGCAAATGAAGCAATCTGGTTTTGAGGAGCTGGATTTAGTCTATGGCTGAAATTAATCAAGAACAAAGAACTAAATTTGCATGAGCAAAGAGGGCAGCAGCAACAACAATCTGACTTCGTTTGGTATCGGCGAGTAACGCTCAGTGTGTAAACCACCACAGATTGTTTATCCAAAATTAAAGGGTGACAGTCACAAAGTGCCTCTTGGGAATTAAAAAAAAAAAAACAAACATTTAGAAATCTCTGAAAACTTTTTGCTTTTATTGCATTTATTCGTTTCTTCCCTGCAGCAGTCAGAAGAAAATTTCAACCCCAACTGTTCATTCTGGAGCTATACGAAGCGGACGATGACAGGGTATTGGTCCACCCAGGGATGTCGCCTCCTGACAACTAACAAGACACACACCACGTGCTCCTGCAATCACCTCACCAACTTTGCTGTCCTGATGGCACACGTGGAAGTTAAGGTGGGTGTTTCAGATGCCAAGATGCACTGGACAGGAAAAGCAGCCCGTGTAACACCGTTCTGTTACTGTGGACAGAGCTGAGCAGGGAAATTGCTGAGTGAAACTCATGGTAGGATAAATTGCTGTGTGACAGTAGAAACTCATGGTAGGAACCATCTGGAGTAACTCTCCCTTCTGCTATATGGTAAACCAGCAGATAGTCTAAATGTTACTCCTGAAAATGGATATTCCTCATGGTAGCTTGAGGAGTGAAATGCATTTTTAGGATTTTATTCAAGAATGGGAGAACAGCTGAGATGGTCCTCCATTTCCTGGGCTGTCTTCACTGCCTCTGGTTCAGAACAGTCTCAGCTGCTGTAGAAGGAGAAGTAGGCCCTGATGCCCAAGAGATTTTGGCCTAGTGATCCTCTCTGTTGCAGTGTCTCCATTTCATGTGCCTGGCACTGCACCAGAATCCACGTCTCTGAGCTAGATACAGAGCTGGCATCCTCCATGCAGGCAGAACATTTCAGAGCCACTTCCATGGCTGCATAACCACAAAAGCTATTATGGTTTTAAAGACCTTTTCTCAAATAGTCTCCTAGTGTCTCTCCTTTGTATATTTTCACTTCCCTTGATAATCCGAAGAGGAATGTGAAGAGTTGCAATAAAAAATATATATTAAAACACCATAATGCATGACCAAAGCTCCTCAAAAAAAAAAAAAAAAAAGAAATGTGAGCCTGGAAGCACATTTGCCATAACAGCTGGATCCAGCTGAATCAGGATACATCTACTGCTTCTGCAGGATGACATATCCACTGTATTCTGCAGGAGACATGGTCCTATTGGTCCAGGAGACATGCAGGACTACTAGCCCAAGAGACATGCCATTAAATGGCTGTTGCATTATCCTGGGAGATGTCTGAAGAAATAACCTACTCAGAGTAGAGGTTTACAGGCTCTGCAGTCCATGGCTGGCCTTGCCAGTTTCCTACAACAGCTTGAATTTGCAAAAGCAATGTGTGTTTTGCTTGTCACCAGCTGTCTGGAGCTAACAGATATACCTGAGTCACCAAAGGCAGAGGTTGCAGCTGGGAGATGCAGATAGCTTTCCACTGGTGGGAATGAGGGCAATGCCTGCTGTGTGGTGCAGATAGAGGTGAGCACCACACAAGCCTCTTTCCAAACTGCAAGGGGATGAGACTTGTATGCACTGCATTTCACCCAAGCCTCATTAGCCTCCTAGTGATGGTATTATCTTCACCCAGCAGACAGAGGTGGTGAGACCCTTGCGTGGCCATGCTCAGCCAACAGCTCAGGAAGAGCTACTGCTGGAAGTTTCCTGTTGGGAGTGCCAGGTCAGGGTGCTGTTAGTTGATGGGTGTTCCTGGGTCAAGACTTTCAGGTCATGTTTAATCCTTTGGCTGCAGCCAGAGTATTGCTGCAATAAGAGCCAACTTGGCTCCACTTGGTTGACTCTGATGCAACTGGACAGCTTCCTGATGTGTCCACATTAGCAATCCTCCTGGTCTGAGGGTGAAAGCAGGTATGGATCCTGCAAACATCAGCAGCTCTTCCCTCCAGCTGCTCATCATCTGGCTCTTCTTGGCAGCACCACCCCGTTCTGCTCTGCTGGTGGAGCTGGCCATGTAGCTCACAGAAGATCTGGGAGGAGTGTGTGACATTCCTTATGCTGTTGCAAGGTGTTGATTTTAAAGCTTTGGCAACAGAATATCTGCTTGTTTGTAAAGCTGTGGGAGGGTTAAAATAAATAAAGGTTCTTGCTATTCATTTTCTTGCACCCATTTTTTAGGTGTGTTTTTGAGCCGTTTTGTTGTCTGTGTCTTGTACAAAAAAGGCATTCCATACCTCAAATAACTTTTAGTCTTCTTGAAGGTGGAATGATGTTAGGGAAAGGATGTTGGGTGCTTGTGCAGAACCTCTTTCAGCAGTGTTCTGGCCAGTGACTAGGATCCCTAAAGAGGGCTGTCATACAAACAATAATTAATAATGTTTTAGGAGTTTTGCAATAGAAACAGTTTTCTCTGTAACTGACATTTTAGTTTGTCAATTTTTTTGTTCCACAGGGAGCAGCCTTTGGTGTAATCACAGAATGGCAGGGGTTAGAAGGGACCTCCAAAGATCATTGAGTTCAACCCCCCTGCCAGAGCAGGACAGAGCTAGAACAGATCACTCAGAAAAGGATGTTCAAAAGAGCACCCAGACAGGTCTGGAAAGTCTCCAGAGAAGGAGACTCCACAACCTCTCTGGGGAGGCTTTTCCAGTGCTCTACAACTCTTACTAAAAAAGTTCTTACACGTTGAGGTGGAACTTCACATGCTCCAGCTTGAATCCCTTACCCCTCATCCTATCCCAGGGCACAAGTGACAAGAGGATGTCCCTGCCTTTCTGACACCCAGCCCTTATGTATTTATAGACAGTAATTAGATCCCCTCACAGTCTTCTCTCCAGACTAAACAGCCCCAGGTTCTCGTATGGTAGCCCTTAATGAGTATCCACAGCACCCTCCCTAATGAGACCAAACAGCAGGCATCATGGGGAGCAGACAGCACAGTCCTGCTCCTTAATCAAAAGCCAGCACCAATTTGACAAGTGTCACTTCTGGTCATGAGCCCCCCTCCCTCCCTGGCAGCACAGTAAATGAGCATGTTCTCCAGATGAGACCTTGGTGGCTGCTCTGGGAGTTCCAGGCTGGGATTTAATGGTTAGTAGAGCGGGTGAGGCGAGGCAGAGCTGGAAGGGACCACGCTGAGGAGGTGATTGATGGTGGCCTGGCTCTCTGCTGTGAAGCTGCAATATGTCTTTGTCTGAAGGGCTGACCACGGTGGCAGGGATTTATTGGTGAGCTTCACCAGTGAAACTTGACGGGGTCAGTTCCAGTCTTAATAGGACAGTTCCCAATTAAGAGGAGGAGATTTGAATTGGAAGATGCTTTCTGCCTGTTAAAATTATTTGAACACGGAGTTTCTTATTCATATATTTCAGTCAGGCAGTCCCCGAGAACAAGAGCTGCTGGGTACATGAACTCAATGCATAGTTGCTGGGAAAGCAATGGACCCCCTCCCATAGGTATCCCTCCAGCTGCTGCCAGAGCCCTCGCTGGCATGGAAAGTGGACAGCAGGACCATAGTGACCTGTGACATGGACCTCCTGGCAAGGGATGACCTTACAGACCTGCAGCGTTCATTGCCCTTTAGGACAATTTCTCAGAAAAAGCAAGAACCTTCCTCCAGAGGGAGATTTTAAGACTTGGAAACAAATCATTCTTTTCATCAGCTAAGAAAAGTCATTAGGCCTGTGTTGTGGGAAAAAAAAGGTTGCAGTATCATAGATGTTTTGATAAATTATGAGATATGTTTCACATAGATGGGATCTATTGTTTGAATCAGTAGGATATTTGTTATGACCCTTAAATGCTCCAGAAATGTGGTGGTTTCCCATGCCATGGGACAAAGCCAGCAGTTAAATAAGCCATTCTACCTATGTAATTGCTGCAGAATTATTCAAAATTTACAAGCTGTTTTTCCTACAAGCTTGTGCTTTGTATCATATTAATTATAGCAAATGCATCTTAAATGTACCATGGGAAAATTTTGCAGCCAGAAAACATGTTCAGAGCTGGTGGGAAAATGCAATTTAAAAACCCACCCAAACCAGACTAAGCAAAGGTACCTCAGGGTAGATAAATGTTGCTTATCAATATGTAGCAAATGCCAGAGCTTACTCTTCTTTTAAAAATAAAAGAAAGGAAGAAAATAAGAGAGAAAGGAGGAAAGGAGGGGGGGGGGAAAAAAGGTGTTTTTAACTGTAGCACTTAATCAGAAGCTTTCAGATGTTATTCTATACCACAAATGTGCTAATTATTTGGGGAATGGGAGCGTAAGACAAGCTCAGGAGAGAAAGGAATAAAGATATATGGAGTCTGAATGGAAGGCAGTGGTCCATTGCCTAAAGCAACACAGTCATTTCAGATACAAAGAGCAAGCTGAAGGTCCTTCAATGCTGTCTGACCCACAGATGAGCAGCAGAGAAGGAGAAAAGTGGGTGCAGACCTGCAAAAGCACCCGAGCTGCAGAACTGAGTCACTGGAACTGCTGTGTGATTAATTTTGAAGGACAAACCATTTTGTACCATCACAGGGGTTAATTTCTCCAAGCAAGAAGAAAAAAAAAGATAGATTGCACATCTTGAAAAGTAACTTACTACATTAGGAAATAAGTCCTGTTTTAATTAAGCAGGAGAGTTATTAAATGTGCTTTTCTTTAGTGAGTTTTTATAATTCAAAGTAGAGCAGTAGCTGAGCTTGTGTTAAGAACAGATATCTGTGACTTCAATGAACTCCAATAAGGAATTGTAAACAGCACATTTTAGGTAAAATATACCTATTAAGTCAAGTAATCTGTGCCTCTGGGGTCACCTCACAGTTGCACTTGCAGCAGTCCTTGAGCTTTTTCGCTAGGTGGGCAATAAGTCACTCCAGGGAGGTCTTTGAGCATCTCACCATCAGTCCAAACCAGTCACACACTGGTTTGGGTTGAGCCCTCGTGTCTTGCTGTTGGTCCTACTTCTGCCAGGTTGGACATCTCACAGGTCAACTCTGCCTGGTCCCTGAAGCATTGTCTCAGATATTCTCATGCAGCCACTTTTGGGTGTTCAACCTGAAAAAATCTAGAGCCTGGCTTGAGGCTCTGAGCCCTTGAATAAGCAGTTTCTCAGCTCAGCACTTAGAAGTGACAGATTGACTCACAATGTAGTAAGGTAGATTGGGAAATGGCTAAAGGACAGAGCTCAGAGAGTTGTGGTCAGTGGAGCAGAGTCTGGCTGGAGGCCTGTGACTAGAGGAGTCCCCCAAGGGTCAGTACTGGGTCCAGTATTATTCAATCTATTCATCAATGACCTGGATGAGGGGGTAGAGAGCACCCTCAGCAAGTTTGCTGATGACACCAAACTGGGAGGAGTGGCTGACACAGCAGCAGGCTGTGCTGCCATCCAGAGAGACCTGGACAGACTGGAGAGCTGGGCAGGGAGAAATTGAATGAGATTTAACAAGAGCAAGTGTAAGGTGCTGCTTCTGGGGAAGAACAACTCCATGTATCAGTCCAGGCTGGGGGTTGATCTATTGGAGAGCAGCTCTGGAGAAAGAGACCTGGGGGTCCTGGTGGACAGGAGGATGACCATGAGCCAACAATGTACATTTGCAGCCAAGAAGGCCAATGGCATCCTGGGGTGCATTAGGAGAAGTGTGTCCAGCAGGCCAAGAGAGGTTCTCCTCCCCCTCTCCTCTGCACTGGTGAGACCCCACCTCGAGTACTGTGTCCAGTTTTGGGCACCCCAGTTCAGAAGAGACAGAGATTTACTGGAGAGAGTCCAGCGCAAGGTTACCAAGATGTTGAGGGGAGTGGAGCATCTCCCTTATGAGGAGAGGCTGAGAGAGCTGGGGCTCTTTAGCCTGGAGAAGAGGAGACTGAGGGGGGACCTCATCAATATGTTAAGGGTGAGTGTAGAGAGGATGGAGCCAGACTCTTCTCAATGTCATCCAATGACAGGACAAGAGGCAATGGGAGCAAGTTGAATCACAAGAGGTTTAAGGTCAACACAAGGAAGAACTTTTTCCCAGTGAGTATAACAGAGCTCTGGAACAGGCTGCCCAGGGAGGTTGTGGAGTCTCCTTCTCTGGAGACACTCAAGACCCTCCTGGATCTGTTCCTGTGTGACTTGGTCTAGGTGACCGTGCTCTGGCAGGGGGGTTGGACTAGATGATCTTCTAGGTCCCTTCCAACACCTAATATCTGTGAATCTGTGAATCTGTGAATCTGTGAAAAGTGGCCATGGTGTGTTGGAGCCATGTCCCTGCTGTCTGCTGGCACCAGGCTGGCTAAGACCATCAGCAGAAGCTGATGATGTTGTGACCAGGTTCATTTTTTCCAGGAACTCAAATTACCAAGCTGTCAGCTTGGCTAGGTCCGTGTCTGTGCTGGGTTTGGCACAGTTGCCATAGCTCCTTTCTGGGGTTGGAGATGCCTTCTGAGTGAGCAGAGCTGTGCTTATGAAATGCAGCCAGCATGGGAGAGCAGGGCCGTGCACACAGCTATTATCCCAAACCTGTCCTCCTCTCCACAACTGAATCTTACCTTGACTGCATCTCAGTTTCAGTGATGTTGCTGAGTACAGTGGAAAGGCTGGGCTCCTGCCACACGCCGTATCCATAGTGACATCTGCAACATGTGGCAAGGTGAGGTCTGCACCCCTTTCTCTCTGCTCACCTGCCCTTGCACTGCTGTATTTTGGATATGGGGGTTTCCGTGGCTTGCACTGGCTGCAGCTTCTGACAATCTCAGGAAGGTTCTTGTATTTTGGAGAGAAGATTGTGGGAAAGGGTTCTGCTGGGAGGCCTTCACCTTGCCAGGGAAGGCAGAGGATGAAGATAGACTGCAGGGCTTGTGCAGAATACGAAGGCAACTTTGAGGACTAAGGCAAGGAGAGGTGGTTAAGCCACCTTCTGGGAGTGCCTGGGGTTGGACTAGATGATCTTTTGAGGTCCCTTCCAGCCCCTGCCATTCTATGATTCTATGCTGCCTTCTGATTATCATAGAATCAATGGTGCACAGGGGCTTCAGGTGAGAATTGAGCTCTCTTTATGCCTAGATTGGGTCCTGCTGGTGTCCACAACAGCATAACCTTTGCAGAGCACAGAGGGCATCTGTACTGGTTCTGTGGATGGAGTGAAGTTGTCACATCCTTGGGGAAGAGGATGGGTGCTGAAGCAGTGAGATCCCCCAACATGTGTTGCTCTTGGACACAGATGGGTGAAGTTCCCTCAAAACCTGCATGGCCATTGCAGGGGATGCCATCAACTGGTCCAGAGTTGCTGCAGAAGCCTTTAGGGTTTCCTCCTGGTCCATGTAGCCCAGCTGATGCTTTTGGCACAGCTGAATAACCATTTGCTTCTCTAGGTAGCCCTTTGTACTCACCACAAAGCATTACAGCCGGGTGGGAGCAGTAATGTTCTCTCAACACCACTGACAGGGGGAAAAGGGCAGAGGGAGTCCACAGACAGCTCCAGATCCGAGGAGCAGCATCAGCATTGCACAGGAGTTCAAACCTGTCCCACTTGGGTCTCTGCCCAGCCCAGCACACTGCCAGCTCCCACCAGGCACCGGGCGGTCATAGCTGAGCTGGTTGATGACACTCTGGCTTTATCTACTGCTTGCTTATTCCTCCTCCCCACAATCATATTACTCTCTCCATTCCTGGAGGGACAGATTAGGCAAAGGAATGTGTCCTTTGGTGCTGGCAACTCTGTTTGGCTGCTATTTTCTCCTCCTGATGTTTTTAATAAGGGGGGAAATGGCTGCTCATCTCGAGCAGAGTCGCTCTGTCATAAGCTGACGTTGCCTGGGATTTGTTTTTATGAGCTTAACTCTGGTGTATAGGCTCTGCTAGAGCTACTCATTGATTTTCCCAGCCTGGATAATATCTGGGCTGCCTGCTTACCCTGCTGTGGTTACTACCAGTGCTCCCATAACAAACTCCTGCACAGCTTTCCATCAGCACTTTCCTCCTGCGGCTCTTGGCCCCGCTGGAGCATGAGCAGGGCTTTATTCCAAATCCAGGGAAATCTTCCTTCCCTGGGTTTTAGCTTAGGCTTGTAGGCATAAAGGTAAAACATGCTTAATATAGGAACCCTTTCCCTGAAGGGAGATTATTTTCTTTCTTTGAATTAGTAAGTCTTTCCTGTGCACAAAATCAACTGCATGGCAGGTTACTGGTAAAGTTAATGTGGCTCAGTGGTTACAAAGCACCCTGGGACATGGAGCACTGATCTCAACAGTCACCTTTCCATTTAGGCAAGGTGATGTTGGACTGATGCTCCCAGGAAACTGTCCCGTGCAGTGATGTCTGCTATCTGCTGTGGGCTCTTCTGATTGTTCAGGTGTTTGGGTTGATTCTGGAGAAGCAAGAGTTAACTGTTGTAGATACACTGGTGGTTTCAGGTTTATGTGGCAGGCCTGGGGCTTGTGAGGTGCTGAAAGGATATCATTAGTGTGAACATCAAAGCTATTCCATCCTCAGTGAGGGAGCTTGAACAGTGCTGGACAGGGTAGAGAGAAGTTCTGCTTTCCTTGCACAACTATGCAGCTGAGGGACCAGGCTCAGAGACTGGAACCCAGCTACAGAATCACACAATCACAGCATTCCTAGGTTGGAAAAGACCTTGCAGACCATCTAGTCCAATCATTCACCCAACACTGAACAGATCCTGACTGAACCATCTCCCTCAGCACTCCATCTACACGGATCTTCAATCCCTCCAGGGGTGGGGACTCCACCAGTGCCCTGGACAAGCTGTTACAGTGCCAAAAACCTGTTCAGTGAGGAAATTCCTCCTCATATCCAATCTAAACCTCCTTGGTGCAACTTGAGGCCATTGCCCCTTGCCCTATCACTTGCTACTCAAGGAGAACAAAGTGACCTCCATCTCTCTACAACCTCTTTTCATCTTAGTGTGCTACTTATCAAACGTAACCCCAGAACATCATATACCAACTGTATAAACCAGGTTTGTTGCTCCCTTATTTATCAGGTAGCAATTGGGTGGTGGCAAGGAGTGATTACCATGATTCCTTCTTTTCCTGTATTATTCTGCTTTATGGCCTGTGGCAGTGCAGAATTTGACATGTTTCAATCTCCAGTAAAAGGCAAATTTACTTCTGTTGGGCTTGCTGGTGTAAAAACTCTGGATATGGTGCCCTGGGGGGCAGGTGGCACTGCCACGGGAAGATGCCAGTGCTTACCAGGTCCTCCCTCAACTCACCAGCTCTACTGTGGCACCTGAAATTGGGCATCCCAAACAGAACGAGTGCACTCAGCCTTTGAAATCCAGCTCAATTCTTCCTCTTGGACTGTACTAGAAAAGCTACAAATTCTTTTTTTCTTTTTCCCTCAAGGTGTTTTTAAATTGCTCTAGTTGCCCATTTATTGTTATTATTCCTTTTAGTTTGTTCTTTTGTGTTTTCTTTATTCCTTTTGAGTTTGTTCACTTTGGGGATGGAGGTTGTAATTACAGAGAAATTGTTTTTATGGTTGCTGCCCAGCACTCCAGGGATAGGTGTTATGTGTGTAAAATCGGTATTATCATGATTATTAATATTAAAAAAAAAAGTAGTAAGAGTGATAATGATAATACAGTAGTGAAGTCTGTGTTTTTTGCTAAGCATGATGAGCTCTGGTGGGCAAGTAGCCCCTCCCTGAGGAAGACCATGAACACAGATGGCAGGATCCCACTCCAGGAACAAATCCACCCCTCACGCCTGCATTGTGCCTTAGAGCCATAGACTCATAGAACAGTAGGAGTTGGAAGGCACCTCTGGAAGATGATGGAGTGCAACCCCCTGCCAGAGCAGGGGCACCCAGGGCAGCCCACACAGGAACAGATCCAGGGGGGGTTGGAAAGTCTCCAGAGCAGGAGACTCCACAGCCTCTTTGTGCAGCCTGTGCCAGGCTCTGGCACCCTCCCAGGGAAGAAGTTTCTCCTCCTCTTGAGGTGGAGCTCCCTGGGTTCCAGTTTGTGCCCAGTGCCCCTCATCCCATCCCAGGGCAGCACTGCCAAGAGCCTGGCCCCTTCTGCTTGACCCCCACCCTGCAGAGATTTGTCACCATCCATCAGCTCCCCTCTCAGGCTGCTCTTCTCCAGGCTGAACAGCCCCAGGGCTCTCAGCCTTTCCTCATCACAGAGATGTTCCAGCCCCTTCAGCATCCTCATAGCTTCCACTGGACTCTCTCCAGTATTTCCCTGTCTCTCTTGAACCAGGAGGACAAAAACTGGACACAAGACTCCAGATGTGCTCTTACTTGTGCAGAGCAGAGGGAGAGGAGAATGTCCCTGGTCATGCTGGCTACACTCTATGCCCCTCAGGAGCCCATTGGCCTTCCTGGCCACAAGGGTCTATTTCTGTCCCATGGATAACTTATTGTCCATCAGGACACCAAGGTCCCTCTCCATGGGGCTGCTTTCCAGTGGGTGAAGCCTGCCTGTTTTCTTTCTCCTTGCTTCCACCTTCATTAGCTGCCTTATCCTGATTGCCCAGTCCGATTGCTGGTCACCTCAGCCTGGCAGGGTAATTTAATCAGGTGAGCTGACAGTGAGATGTTCTCCTGCAATTCCCCAGCAGCCTCAGCTGAATGAAAGAATGATTTTCAAGGTGCAAGGCTTTAATTTACATTTCCCTGCACTGGGTCGAGAGGGATGGATGAGCTAGAGTGACACTGAGACACAGCAATGAGCAGCTGCCAGCAAAATATGTGCTTTATCTCTTCAGTTTTCTGGGTGCTGCTGGAGGAACTGGCTAGAACAGGCATTTCTGTCATGATCCACAATAAGCACACAGTGATTTCTTGCCTCTCTGTTGAACTTGTGACCCCTAGTTCCTTAGATATTAAAAATACTCAGGAAGAGCTGCAAGAGCATTTGTGGAATGGAGCCCTCATCTCATCATCTCCAAGTCTCCCCGGAGCGAAAACTCCAAAATGGAAGAGATGGAGCAGGAAGTTGCTCCCTATCTATCATCATTTGATGCCTATCACTCATGCTGATAAAACCAAAGAGCTGTAAGGTTTGAGTTGTTCCTCATGGGTGCTGACATAGCAGAGTGTATATCAAGAAAGGCCTGACATTTGATGTAGCTTTATCATTGGCAAGCAGGCAAAGAAGCTGGATAAATTAATCACTTTTTCCCTCCATCTGTCATAACCTTTTATCCCACGGAGAGGAAAATGTTTCCAGTTTGTCCTGGCATTTTGAAGTCTGCTGCTATTGTGTTTGCCAGCCTACAGAATGCCCAAGTCATCAAAATGCCAGAAGTGGCACTTCTACCACAAGCTGGTGGACCATGAAGCTGGGCTTCAAGTCTCTCTGGTTTTTCTGAAAAGCCCTCAGAGTATTCCAGCCAATTTTTCCCTGATCTACTTGACTCTAACCATTTAGTCTTGAGCTGCCCTCTCATGACTCACCAGCTATTTCTCATGTCTTACTTCACTGTATTATCAATACCCCCAATTTCACCACATCTGCTGGAAACCTGGGGACTTACAGGTGAGTTCTGCAGCCCAATCAGGAATAGAGTGGTGGGATCCCCTCAGTGGCAGGTTAAGGTGGGGAGCAGTCCAGCAGTGGTTTATCAGCAGTGCCATGATGTGCCCATGCTGCCCCTCACAAATATTTGCTGCTGGGTTTTCCTGGCTGTGTCCATGTGTGTGGCTCTGGGGTGAAACCACTACTGTGTCATCACAGGGAACCTCTCACTTTCCTGGTTGTCTTAAAAGCACTGTGCTGGTGCAGATCTGTGGTAAAAAGTGTCTCTCTTTTTTTTTTTTTTTCTGGATAGCATTCCAGAATCAGCCTGACTACCCAGGATTTTTCAAAAGAAAAATCAAACCTTCCTTTTCCTTCCACAGTAAAAAAAAAAAAAAAGGAAAAAAAAAAAAAAGAAATAATTTTAAGCGATCTCTTTCTCTTTCTGTCCAAAGTCTCTGAGCTCATATGTCTCTATGAACATTTAGAGAGGGATATTTTGACTTTTTTCACTATGGGTAACTGTTTGTAATGGACTTGTGGTTGCAATCTCCACAATGTTGTGGGCATGAAACATTTTTACAGTTGAATCACAGTGTTCAGTGGTTGTTTGTCCTGTGAGTCTGCTCCTTTACCATATTTGCAAAAGGAGGCACTGCATGCAAGACAAGCTGTGACATCCAGCAGTGCCCAGGTGGCCAAGAAGACCAAGGGCACCCTGGGCTGCCTCAGGAACAGTGTCCCCAGCAGGAGAAGGGCAGGGATGGTGCCCCTGCACTTGGGCACTGGGCAGGCTGCAGCTGGAGCACTGGGGTCAGGTTTGGGCAGCACAGGGTGAGAAAGACATGGAGGGGCTGGAGCGAGTCCAGAGAAGGGCAAGGAAGCTGGGGAGGGGTCTGGAGAACAAGTCCTATGAGGAGCAGCTGAGGGAGCTGGGGCTGCTTAGTGTGGAGCAGAGGAGGCTGAGGGGAGACCTCATTGCTCTCTGCAGCTGCCTGAGGGGAGGGTGCAGTGAGGTGGCTGCTGGGCTCTGCTCTCAGTAATAGGACAAGGGGAAAGGGGCTGAAGTTGCAGCAGGGGAGGTTTAGGTTGGATATTAGGGAAAATGTCTTTGCTGAGAGAGTGGTGAGGCTGCCCAGGGAGGGGGTGGAGTCACCATCCCTGAAGGGGTAAAAAAATGATCCAGATGTGGCACTTCAGGGCATGGTTTAGTGGACATGATAATATTTAGTAGACAGTTGGACTTAATGATCTTGACTTAAATGATTCTATGACCTCAGTATTTCAACAACAGCATCATTGTTTCTACGATATCTGAGACTCTAAGATATCAAACTCTTGTCAGTGGTGCCTGGGTAGGACAAGGGACAATGGACTCAAACTGGAACATGGGAAGTTCCACCTCATCATGAGGATAATCTTCCTTGTGAGGGTGGCAGAGCCTGGCCCAGGCTGCCCAG
Source organism: Ceyx cyanopectus (assembly GCA_013401355.1). Taxonomy (NCBI): domain Eukaryota; kingdom Metazoa; phylum Chordata; class Aves; order Coraciiformes; family Alcedinidae; genus Ceyx; species Ceyx cyanopectus. The sequence goes on from VYZU01011023.1 coordinate 43,564, forward strand.
GGAGGCTGTGGAGTCTCCTGCTCTGGAGACTTTCGAACCCCACCTGGATCTGTTCCTGTGTGGACTGCCCTGGGTGCCCCTTCTCTGGCAGGGGGTTGCACTCCATCATCTCCAGAGTTCTCTTCCAGCCCCCACCAGTCTGTGATTCTGTGATTCATACAACCTGCACCTGATGATTTGTTTTTTGTCTCTCTCCAGCACAGCGATGCAGTCCATGACCTGCTCCTGGACTTCATCACGTGGGTTGGCATCCTTCTCTCACTGGTCTGCCTCCTGATCTGCATCTTCACCTTCTGCTTCTTCCGCGGGCTGCAGAGTGACCGCAACACAATTCACAAGAACTTGTGCATCAGCCTCTTTGTGGCAGAACTCCTCTTCCTCATTGGCATCAACCGAACTGACCAACCGGTAAGAGGCAAAGCTCTTCTGTTCCCACCACAGCCTCTGGTCTCAGGGCTTCTGGGTTGTGTGACCAAGCAGAGAGGTGTATTCCATGCTGCTTTAATTCCATGCATGAGTCCTCACAGGGTGGGACCCCTGGCTGGTAACTGGGAGTCAAGTGCTGTGATTGCAGGGGCTGCTTGTGCACTGTAAAGAATGTGTGTCTGTGTGTGTGTGTCTTTCATAAGTAGGTTGTAAGAATAGTCTTATGTACATCTTTAGAGGTTTATTTGGCAGATTGTACACAGACCTGCCTTAAGATCTTTGAATATAATGTATATATAATTTATATATGCAGAGATGTGTCTATTTTAAAACCCTTCACGCACATTTTTCAAGTGAAAACAAAGTTCTTCTTTTAGAGGAGGGAAGATAACATCCTCATTCTTATTAAACCTCCTGGTGAGAGTAATCCTGACTGTTGCATTAATCCATCACGGTACAAACACCTTCCCTTGCTCTTTTCGATCCACACACAGATTGCCTGTGCCGTCTTTGCTGCCCTCCTGCACTTCTTCTTCCTGGCAGCTTTCACCTGGATGTTCCTGGAAGGGGTGCAGCTCTACATCATGCTGGTGGAGGTTTTTGAGAGCGAACACTCCCGGAGGAAGTATTTCTATTTGGTTGGCTATGGCATGCCTGCCCTGATTGTGGCCGTGTCGGCAGCGGTGGACTACCGGAGCTACGGCACAGACAAAGTGTGAGTGGGGCCTGGCACTGCCCGGACCTGGGCAGGAGGTGTGGGAGTGGAGATGACAATGGGAAGAGGCTTGGCAGACAAAGGAAGCCTGTGCAGGCAGAGCTCAGCCATGAGGCACACCTTGCCTTATCTCCATGTCCCCAGCACAGTCCATGGGGATATGGGACAAATGCAAAGGGCAAGGGAGCTGGAGAGGGGTCTGGAGAACAAGTCCTGTGAGGAGTAGCAGCTGAGGGAGCTGGGGCTGCTTAGTCTGGAGCAAAGGAAGCTGAGAGGAGACCTCATTGTTCTCTGCAGCTGCCTGAGGGGAGGGTGCAGTGAGGTGGCTGCTGGGCACAGGTGATAGGACAAGGGGAAATGGGCTGAAGTTGCAGCAGGGGAGGTTTAGGTAGGATATTGGAAGTTTAAGTTTGACAAGAAGAAAAGTGTCTTTGCTGAGAGAGTGGTGAGACCTTGGCACAGGCTGCCCAGGGAGGGGGTGGAGTCACCATCCCTGCAGGTGTTCAAACAACCTCCAGATGTGGCACTTTAGGCCTTGGTTTAGTGGTCAGATAATATTTAGTTGACAGTTTAACTTTATGAACTTGAAGGTCATTTCCAACCTTAAGGATTCTATGATATTCCCACTATAAAATGATGTATTTTCTTGGGGAAGTCACCTGGGGAAAATCTGGTCCCATCACTGCATAATACCAGCAGAAGTGGCTGCCCCATGTCAGAGTTTGGTATTGTACCAGCAAGGTCATCCTTCTGCTCTATCCAAAGAGTAGCTCTCATTTGGATGATGAAACACTGCTTTCTTCTTTCTCTTTTTTTAAGTGTTCTATCAAATTAACAGAGCCTGGAAGCAAAATAGGTGGTGACTGTGGAGTGCATTAGACTCTTTGCAAATGGAAACAGCTAGCTCATTTATCATTATGAATTTTCTTAAATGTTTTTAACATTGCTGAAGCTGGTATCAAAGCACAATTCAGATGATCATGCAACACCGTCTAATGGAAAACAAAGACAAAATCAAGCCTTTGATTATATTTTTTTTTGCCAGCTTTGTTACAGTAGCACTAACAATGTTTTTTGACTGACTTTCCTTTTTTGTTTGCTTTCCCTTGTCAAGTTGCCTTTATCCTGTCATTCTGATTGAGTTAAGGGCTCAATCTGAAGGCATACATAGTGATGAGCCAGTGGCATTTTTAGAGCTCTTTTTTAGCATAGGTCGGGGCAGGCCATGGCAGCAGTTTATATTCTGTTAAATTCAACTGCAGAATTGTTGCCTGAAACATGATTGGTATACATGAACATTATTCCTTGTGGAAGCAAGTCTATAGAACAGTGGAGCTGCTCATGACCCATTGCTGTGCCAGCAGGTAGGCTTGGATCCTAGTTGGATATTTGTGTCATGTTCCTCCCATGAGTAGGAGAACAGCAACCTGAATTGGTACAAATGTCATACTTTGTGGAAAGGAAATGGCCCACACAAGCAAAGGTAGGAGGGAGTAAGTTTCCAAGAATCTCTCCCAATTTATATAAAGTAGTTTGAGTGATTTTGACAAGCCTAGAGGGCAAAGGAGAAGTAACACAACAGCTGATTACGGTTTCTGGAGAAGACTTTCCATCAGCTGGCTTCTGCTTTCTGCCCCAACGAGCTCTTCTGTTCATGCCCTGAGTGACCCTGCTCTGGCAGGGGGTTGGACTCCATGATCTCCAGAGCTCCCTTCAAACCCCCACCATTCTGGGATTATATAACCCCCGTTGAATCCGGTTTTGAAACATTCTGCCTTGTTAGACAAATTTATTCTAACTATGAGGTTTTTACAGAGGATGTAGCTCTTCGAAGCCAGGGGCCTACATGGGGCACGTGGAGCCTCAAACATGTGACAGCTGAAGGGTCATGGGTCTGGCTCCCTAGGAAGGCAGCTGGATGGATGCTCCTGCACATCTGCTGCTGCTGGAGCTGTTTCCCCATCAGTCCAGTTTGCTGGAGTGTTGTTTTAGTGGCTGCCTTTCGTGCTGTCCACCCTGGGACTTCTGCAGTTACTGGTAGCACCAGAGTGATCCTTTCAACTTCCCTCTCAACACTTTGGGTTGCCTACCATGGAAACCCAGCAGTGCAGGGAGTTTGTGATGAAAGCCAGTGCCAGCTGCACTCTCTGGAATTGCTCTAGAACTGCCAGCTTTTGAAAATTACTTACTTTGTTCCCTCTTGGTGAAAGGATGTCCCCAAGTGCAGGGTACCCCTTTAGACGTAAGACAGCAATCACTTTGCTTCTGCCCTCATCTTTGCAAAGTCCCTCATGATGCTCTGTAAGAACAACCCAAGTCCCAGTGTAGGTCATGGGAGATGTGCCCACAGAGCCTGGGACCATGTGGCATCTAACCACAGCTCCCATAAAGCACCATAGCAGCTTTGCATTGCTGTTGTGCTCCTCCTCCTGTTAAATGAAGATACGGACCTTTCTGAAGCACAGAAAAAGAAATGTTGCCTTTTCCCAACAGGACTCGGGTGCCCAAATGTTTCCATGGCATGGGAGGCACGGGCAGAAAGTTTGGCTAAAATTCACCAGAGACAAACAACAGAAGGTTGCTATCTTTGTGTTGAGGAGGCAGCAATCCTCTGTGTGTGTGCCAGCAAAATCTCTCTCCCACAAGCATAGAGTAGTATGTTTAATGATGAAGCATGGATATATACTATTTTGCAAATAAATATTTGCAGAGCCTAAAATACTTACTTATAATGGCTAAGTGCAGAGTGCACAGTTTTATGGTGTTCTCACAGTGGAAAATAAAAAACATACAATATGTTTTGTATAACTATCATGCTCCATCTGGTTGATGGATGATGATGTATTTTTCTGTATAATGTTATTAGAAAGGTAGAACTGATTAGAATTTGTAGTGAACTGTATGCCAGGCATACATAATTTGATTGCAAGAAGTTGCTTGGGTTTTGCCAGGTTTTGTAAAACATCCTCTGGAATATATTACTTGCCTCCCTCCATTATTTATTGCATTTGTTTAAGCAGGACTTATGGAGCTGTTAGTGTTATTTGTTTTTTGCCTGGCATTTGGTGCCACCATTCATACATCTCAGAGTGATTTGCTTAGACACCCAGTGTAGGTTTTCTTGATTTCATTTTCCTTTCTAAATGCAACCTGCCTGTACCACGGGCCCAGATCACAGAGCCAGGAATGAGCACCTCTTCCTCTTTCAGTTCCCTTGCTTGTGAGATTTTCTGAAGCATCCCATGTGCTAGTATTCATCTGGGTGTTGTGAGGTAGTTGCACAGTAAAGATACTCTCTTACACTTAATTATTCCAAGGATTGGAATTGATCCTTCTATTACTTTTTGTTTGTTTGTTTAGGAGCAGTTCAAACCACTCCTATTAGGAGATTAATCTGCTTTTATTACCAAGCAGCTTCCATTAAAACATCATCCCATTCAGGTCAGCAGGGACTATTCATGTGAGCAAGTGGAGCTGTGTTTAGCCCTTTCACCTAGACAACTCAGAAATGTTTCATCTCACCTTGTTCTGATCATAACTTCTAAAGTAAAGGTGAAAATCAGGAAACCTCACTGAGGACAGTGTGGTCCCCCAGCATTGCTGAAGGGACTCTGGCAATGCTCACAAGAACTTCCAAGTGACCATTTCTTACCGGCCAGGTCTTCAGCTGCTGAGTCTAAATGGTCACGTCTCAAGTTTTGCTGGAAAAAAAAAAAAAAAAAAAAAAAAAAATACTGGGATTGCAGTTTCAAAAAGATACATTGTTTGCCTTGCCCTGTGTTAACCAAATCCATTCACCTCCTGGCTGGACCTGACACCAAGCATCATGCCGGGCGGGCAGTGCTGCAAAATGGAGAGGGAAATCAGTGCTTGCCTTTGCTGTCAGGGTTTGAAAAGAACTTCTGCCTCAAACTCAGCAAAAGTTGGATGAGAATTCAGCAGCCTCCCTTTGAAAGGACTCACTCAAGTAGCAGACTGTCCAAAATCAGCACCAAGAAACTGCTCCATATTCCTCTATGTCAGGGTTCAGGGTCAGGGTAGCCCCTTAGACCTATAACAGCCACTCTCTGTTCATTCCCCTCCCTCTGTTCACCCCCTCCCAGAAGGAAAGAGAAAGGGAATGAGGGAGAAAGACTCAGCAACTGGAAAAGGAAATAGAGCAGATTGAATGGAAATTAAAATAATAATAATAAAAATTAAATATATACAAATATGGACAAAACCAGTATGGAAGCCAATGCCCCAGTGGCAAAGACATCACTGTTATCATTGATGCTGTGGAGCAGGCACTGGGAGAGTCCCATACTCGGCCCAGTAGCATCTGGGAGCTGTGTTCAGGAACTGGATTCTGGTGCTGGATTCAGGAACACACAGACTGCGATCAGAGGCAGAGGAATCCTCAGGTGCTGTCCAAGAAGGAAACTGGAAGTGAGCTGAGCCAAGCCAGGTGCCCCTCCTGCCCCTCAGCTTTACCCTGCCCATGCCACCCATGGGCTGGGGTTCCTGGCTGGCCAGTCTGGGGTCCCCTGTCCTGTCCCCTCCCTGCAGCTTTGGTCTTTCACTTTCTGCCCCCCCAGCATGGGACACAAGCCCCAGCAGTGTCCTTGGGCTGCACCCCCTGGATGCTGCCTCTGCCCATGGGGTGTTGTCAGTGCTGGGAGCTGCTGCCTGTGCCACCAGCTGCTGCTGCAGCCAGGGCAGGGGGAGAAGAGCTGAGCTGGGCAAGGAAAGCACTGACACAATCACTGCTGCTCCCACCCAAACCAGGACACCATACTGTCCTGGGTTTCATATCAATTCCTCTTAAAAATCTGAGATGAAAGTGGCTACCCTTTGAATGACTCCAGCCATTCTATTCTGGATAACATACCTGCAGGTAGATTCATCTACCGGAGATCAAATCCATTGTGACGGGAACCTCTCTATTGTTTCTCCCCCTACCTCCCCCCCTGATGGTACCATATAAAGCAGGATATATGTGGTAGGCAATGCAGCTGTCAGGAAGGAAAATGAAAGCCTGCTGTACATACACAGCTCCAAGTCCATCAGCCAGCCACTGACACTTTCTGCATGTTAATGTTCCTTGGGAAATCACTTCCACCAATTCTGTCTTGGGTAGCTCTGCTGAACTTGGTTGATTTTCAGCCTTTGTTCTGGGTGTTGGGAAGAGGAACCATGAGCAGTGTGGACACTGGGCTGCATTAAAGCAAGAACCTCTCTTGCACCCTTGAAAGGTGTATCTTGTGCACATATCCCATTCCATTATCCCTACCACATATCCCATTACTGCACCCGGACAAGGAGGCTGTACAGCCACGTGAAACAAACCACTGAGCTCCCCTGAACAACTTGATATGTTTAGGGCTCTTCAAATTTTATGGTCCAATGGCAGCTAATGATTGTTTATTGGTTATATTTAATGCACACCAGGGATAGTTTAGTATTTGATTTCTCTTCATGCAGAAAATAGAGTAAACTCTTTGTAGTCTTTATTACTCAGGGAAAAGCTTTAGGTGAACATAGCGACTTGTCCCTGTGGAAAAGGAGGAAATTAAAAAGTAAAGGCAAGTAGTGCCATGCAGCTCATTACAAGCTCTGAATACACTGGTGTGGCTCTTGGTGGGCTTTTTGAGCAGCTCTGCAGCCACAGATTCTTCAGATAATCCTCTCTGCCTTGTGAGGAACCCCAGAGCAGCTCGTTTTGTTCCACGGAGTAGGTGTTGGCGGTGCAGCTGCACGTGGGGGGTCAGCCTGAGATTAGCGACTTTGGGGAGCACGTTGCCTGATTGCTTCCTTGTTTTGAGGAGCTCATTTATGCAGCTTATTGTATGTGTGGGTTTTTTGGGTTGTTTTGTTTTGGTCTTTGAAGGGGAGAAAAGCTCAGTGTGGTACTTGTCTGATTAGCAATTTACAGCCTCTCAGCACAACTGGCAAGATGCCCGTGTTTTGATGTTTGGGTCGTAATTTGCATTTTTAATGAGGTATGACTTAAACGAGTTCAAAGTTGTATCTCGTTCTGATGACCACAAACACCCCCCCGAGCTTTTTCCAGTCCCTCTGCAGATCAGAGGCATTCCTGCAGCTTTCTGTTTAGCCACCCGAGACCGAGTGTCAGCCGCAGTTTCATAGACAGGTGATTTTTTCCTACTCAAACTAATAAAAAATGACATCACGTTATTTACAGCGTGCAGAGAGGTGAAGGGGAAAAGAGAAGGAAAAAAAAAGCCTCCTCTGGCTTTCACAAGCTATACTCTTGCTCAGGTGAAGTTGTCCCCAATTTGGAAGGGGATCATTTTACTCCATGCCTGTCCCTCGCTTATCCTGAGGGCATGACCTGGGTCCTTGGCCATTTCCCATCCACAGCATCCATACAAAAAGGCAGGGTTTTTTTAGGAGAACAGACTGAAAAAATATTGTCTGTTTGACTGTCTGGAAAGGAAACCAGTTGCTTTGAGCTTCTTTGCTCAGCCCAGCAACAGCCTTTCCCTCGTGGTGTATTTCAGCTTTTGTTGGTTTTCCTCAAGTCCCCATCTATATGTGTTCAAAAGCAGCTGCAGCAGATGTGGCCATATGGCTGGCCAGTGTGCTTTAAGAGACTTTATGTCTTTCCTCTTCCCTGGGTTTTCCAAGAGCCATCTTGCTCTTTGAACTGAAGGAAAACCAAGTTGTTTGGTAATTAATATGCACTGTGCTCCCAGATGCAGTACGTCAGGGGCCAGGGTGTGTTTCTGCCAGAAAAGTTCAAAATGCTTATCTGAAAAAAAACCCAACAAAACTCAACAACTCTCTGAGTCATCCCACACACACCAGTCCTGGTTATCAGTAGGAAAAGCTGTGGGGCTGTGTATTCCCTGATTTATAGGTGGCAGCTGAGGCAGAAGCACCAGTTACACTTTGTTCAGATGGGATGGGTTGAGATGGGATGGGTGTAAATTCTGAAATGCCAGGTAGTGTGTGAGATGCTGCTATGTAAATAGATTTTTTTTAGAGATGAGGGGGAAAGGACTTTTTACAGGAACTTCATTATCCTTGAAACCTCTATTCCTCCGTCAAATCAAGTTGCAATTGGGTGAAACTTCGGATGTTATTATGGGTGATACACGGATGTCATGATCACATAAACCCTTTCCTGTAGGAAATCAGACTCAAATAGCTTGCAGTCGCTTGTGTTGTTCCATTACCAGCTGCATCTAAATCACCTTGAACTTCAGCAGAGGAAACACAATTTGCGTCCAATTGCTCTGGAAGCCTCAGTTTGCTTCTCCCATGAAGATTTTGATGCTGGCACATGAAGGTTTGGGATGAATGGCTGCAGAAGCAGTTCAGGAGTGACAGTCATGGAAATGATGGTGTTTAATTTGTGACAAATAGTGGGATGATCGTATACACATCAATGCATTTTCAGCACTGAGCTCTGAAACATGCACCATCAGGGAGAGAAGTGAGAAGCTGTCTATACACTTCTGAGTTTCTTCATACTTTGGCTTCTCCCAGTGGCAGAGATTCAGGTCCCATTTCATTCCCTGGGCAGGCTCTTTGGTGGGGCTGCTGGCCCAGACCTTTCTGCCTGTTGCAAAGTCCATCAGAAGGGGAAAAAATCCATTCAGCACATGCCCCAGAGCTGTCAACTGTGAGAACTGCTGTCTTTTCCATCATGACAAATGTCTCTCTACAGCTCCTGTCGCCTGCCTCATGATGGAATTCCATGGGATGTTTCACTGAGTGTTTTTATGCTGCTGTGATCCCCTGCGTACAAATGGAGCTGTGATTTGCAGAGTTGCAAACACGACCAGATCCTCTTATTATTATAAACATCGTGCAAAACTTTCTTGGAATTTATATTCATCTGTCTTGTAACCAGTCACTTCCATTTTATCTTCCCGTTGCCTGGAATGAACTAGGAATGGAAATGTAATTTCCCGGGGGCCTTTAAAAAATGTGGGGAGTATTAAATGCGGCTGAAATTAAGCGATTAATAATTTAGTTTCAGGCCATGAATCAACTTCATGTGATAGCACAGACCATATGCAACCCTCAGAATATTAGTGGAAACGAAACACTCTGGAGGTTCAGGGAAATAAAACATTCTAAAGGGGAAGTTGCTGAACCTAATTAAACCTCAGCCTTCTGTTACCCAAATCGTGCTTCCTTTTCTTTTTTCTTTTTTTTTTTTTTTTGCACCAAACTTGCTCTGATCTGCTTGCTGGAGAAATGTCATCTCACTTGACAGTTGATGGACAGCTTGCATTGCATCAGAGCCAGAGAGGGAAGAGGAGCTTAAAGCAAAGAAGATCCATGGATGCTTATCAGACACCTTCCTTAAAAAAAAACCCAAAAAACAACAACAACAAAAACAAAACCATAATTTGAAGGGGTTTTTTTTTCAACAGATGCAGAAAGCCTTAGCAACTAGGCCTTGTGCCATTTTCTCCCTGCTTCCTCCAGAGGTAATTATCTTACTCCATCAATAGTGCTGTCAGAAATTGGGCACATAATTCAGCATTTAAATGAACAAGCAATGTAATATTTCCTGTCTCCCACCGGCCTGTTTTGCAGCCCACATTCTTCTTTGTCACTCGCTCCCTTGTGATGTATGTCCTGGGTGCAATCCCTGAATGCATTCTCTCCCCTGTGTTTCATTACAGATGTTGGCTCCGACTTGACACCTACTTCATTTGGAGCTTTATAGGACCAGCGACCTTGATAATTATGGTAAGAACTCCTAATTAACCACTCCATCTCTCAGGTCAAGAAATAAAATTTTTTTGCTGTCCCTTTACTCTTTATCTTTCATTTACACAGATTAATTTGAGAAAGGCATGTTCTTCTTTGACCCCACCTGGCACAAGCAATTAGACCCTCATTATGAGAGGCTTTTGACGTTGCAAAATACTTGATCAAAAGGGGCCAGGGAGCTTCGGGGCAGACGTTTGCTGAGTTTGGTTTCTACCCCTGGGTATTTAAGAGTGCCAAAGTCTGTTTTGACACTCCTCTCTGCCCCCCACTTTTAAATCCCAGAGTGGAACTTTACATTTAAGCTGGTGAAGGGGCTGGAGAACAAGTCCTGTGAGAAGGGACTGAGGGAATTGGGATTGTTTAGTCTGGAGGAGACCTCATTGCTCTCTACACCTACCTGAAGGGAAGTTGGAGTGAGGGGGGTTCAGCCTCTTCTCACAAGAACATAGCGACATGACAGGAGGAAATGGGCTTAAGTTTCACTAGGGAAGGTTTAGACTGGTTATTGGGATGACTTTCTTTACTGAAGAGTCAGCAGATGCTGGAAGGGGCTGCCTAGGGAGGGGGTGGAGTCACCATCCCTGGAGAGGCTCCAATACTGTGTAGATGAGGCACTTGAGCTCGTGCTCCAGTGGGATGGTGAGGGGGTGGCGTTGGATGTGGTGATCTTCGAGGTCTTTTCCAACCGTAACAATTCTGTGGTTCTGTGATCAATCATGCCCAAAAAGGGAAATCTGGGGTGGGGGGAATTAAATAAATGAACTGGAAGAGAGTTTTGATGGGGGTTTTTCCTCTCTGGCAGAACTTAGCGCTCATGTGACTTCATGGTTAGCACATGGCCAGTGGATCAGCTAACACAGCAGCTAGGTAGAGAGCACAACTGCAGAGGCAGCTGGAGTTTTCTCATACTTTAATGGCTACAAGATGGTTTAAATAAACCATCCTTTGTTTGGAATAGACTTCAGTTTGGCTAACACAGTGAACCAGGAGCTTTCCCTTCAATGCAGACATTGTCCCTGCTCCTCCTGCTTCTTCTGTACCTGGGGGCTGTTTCAGCCGCCTTCCACATCAGGAGGGGGGCTGTGTCACCAGATACAACTGTTTTGTGTTGTTGTTGTTTTTTTTTTTCCCTGAAGCAATTAATTAATAAAAAGATACCTTTCCTTTTTGATTACATCTCAAACCCTGGCCTGGGCTTCTGGGAGAACTCCTTTCCAGGAATTGGCAGCCTTGTTAACACCAAGACATTGAAATAGCAACACATCTTTTACAGAACAAGTCAAACTCTCTTTCCTTTTAATTTTTCAACTCCGCCTTGTGCTAAGTGTCTTCAGCACTTGTGATTTCCCTGCCCATCTCACCCCCTTACACCACATTTAAAAGATATATTCAGAGGAAAAGATGTTTAGGGTTTGTTTTTTTTTTTGCATCGTTACAATGGGGCCAGCTAAACGAGATGACTTCACAACTTGTGCACCTCTCAGACACAGAAGAGCTGTTACAGAAAACGTTTTTAATTTTCCATAACATCATTAGAAACACAATTAACGTTGGGATCAGCCCCATATCAGTAACATGCACAATTCCACAGCTTTAAGTAACACAGCAGCATCACCAGCCCTGCAGCCAACTCACCTTGTGAAATGCTTGGCAATTTTCTCTGATTGTTGCTATAAAACTGTCGTTTAAGAGCTAATTTCTTACAGCAACTCCCCTGTTGCAGGGAAGAAGCTGATTTTCTCCCCATCATGTTGTGCAATGTCATGTAACCTCTTTTTCCCCTTCCTCTCCCTTGCAGCTGAATGTCATCTTCCTTGGGATCGCTCTCTATAAAATGTTTCATCACACTGCCATACTGAAACCCGAATCTGGATGTCTTGACAATATCAAGTAAGTGGTTGGTTTGGTTTGGTTTCTTTCTCTTTGCCTTTTGCTGTGTCTGCCCTTGTTCCTCTCTGAGGAGAGTATGGGGGATCCAACTCTGCCGGCAGCAGCACTACCCAGGGGCAATCAGGTTGTGATGCTGCAGAGTGGTTTCTGATGGGCACCAACAAGAATTCTGATAGGTACCAACAAGTGGTTGCTGATGAAGCCCTGTCTTGTTTGGGATTTGGCTGCCAGCAGTGGCATTTTCCATCAGTTTTGCAAGAAGGAAGAGAAGCTGTGTTGGCTGTCCTTGAAGTAGGTAGTCTCCTAGTCCCTCTACATAAAAGGAAATAGTGGCCACTAATTACTGGCTGATTATTGCAGTCTCTACAGGGAAGGTGTTGAAATTGTTGATTGTCACTATTTCTCTGCCTTACTTCTCAGCCTTGTTTCTTTTCTGTTTGTTTGGGCCCCTGACAGATTTAATGACCCAAATCCTCCCCAGAATCTGATTAGTTTCTGAAAATTTACCAAGTATTCAAGTATACCAAGTATATGGGAAGTGCCCACATCAGAGGATGTACTTGCCAGCCAAGGCTGATTTTGCCCTTGGATTCAGTTAACATCTGAGCCTGGGCATCTCCCTGTCTGGCAAGCTGCTTCATTATATCGATAGAATATTAGTCTCTGTCAGTGCCTGTTTATTCAAGTACCTCTGGCTTTAATTACTCGCTTCAAAAATACAAGTGGGATTTCAGGTGCAGCACATGATAAGATAGGGAGCCTGCAAATGACTAAAACTATCTAATGAACCTCAGAAGGAGAAAATTGTCAGTATTCAGGGCTTTGCTGCATGGGAAAAGAGAGTGTTGTGCCACATGGTTGGAAGGTGGGATTGGACTTTATGATTTTCAGAGGTCCCTTCCAACCTCTAGCAGTCTGTGATTCTGTGATTCTTCCCTTTCTTTTCATGGTGGGAGTGGGAGAAGAGGCATGAGGGGAGCTCCTTAGGAGATGGCTGAATTGCTGAGTTGCAAGGCAGGTTGTTGTTCTCTCTGCTGAGCTGCTCTCACTTGTGCATCTTTAATTTAAACTAGGTCAGTCCCCCCTTAAAACTTCCCCAGCAGGCAGGTTTTGCCAAGCAACTGGTATGCCATGACCTGGCGTGGGCCTGGGGATGAAGCTTTAGTTTCTTAGGCACAGCTTCTTCTTTGAGGGTTGGGAAGAAAGGGCACCAGATCCTGTACAAATGCAGGAGACCCCAGTGATCTTGGGGAGCCACGGGGCAATTATTTGCCATGGTTGATCCTGCCCAGGTTTCAGGCAGGCTGTTCTGTGGTGTACCTCTGTTTCTGCTGCCATTGCTCAGCTATAAGATGAAACTGGAGGAGCAGACCCCCATGGATGTCCAGGAATAATCCCAGTGTGATAGTCTTTCATTTGGTCTTGAATGAGGCATTAAAGGAAAGGTACATTTAATAACAACTAATATGAGTACTCGTCATGCATTAGTGCTAGGAGAGTACTTGCTGAGAACAGTCTTTCCAAGGTTACCCACACAAAATCTGTCTAGAAAGCCTTGCAGTATGACATTTAAATTAAAAACCAAGGCTGGGTGGGGTGGTGGAAAAACCCTTATAATTAAAGCAGAAATAATAATTGCATACTGAATAATCTTGCTTGTGCTAATCCCTAGTATCTTTGTTTAAAATGCCAGGAACTTATACAACCAGTTACATCAATTCTAATGTCATTGTAAAATATTTTATAGGTTCTTTGGCAGATGAGTGTCTATTCCTGATTTGACTTCATTAAAAAGTTCTGAAAACACAGGCAATTAAAAAACTTCTATGTATGTTGCTGATACTCTTCCAAACATATTGCTTCATTACAAACCATTTTCCATGCTTGAAAAAAAAAAAAAAGAGAGAGAAACATAAACTCAAGAAGACCCCAAGCCCACCCTAGGAGGTTTATCAAGAGTTTCAGAAGGGCCTGGACTGTAATTTGTGAATACTCAGGCAGGACAAGTCTCTAAAACCAAGGCAGTTGTTGTCTCAGCATCAGATACACTTGAGTTAGGAGAAGGTGCAGATTTGTAACAGAGAAGGGACTTCACTTATGGGGCCTTCCTAGGGATTTGATGGGCTTGCAATCCCTGGAAAACTTTTAGGTCAGCTCATAGTCACTTTTTAGGTAAAATTCTAGTCTTCTTCTAGGCAAGGTTGTGGTCTTCTTCCAAAACCATTGGCTTTAGCTCAGTTGCAAAACATTATTGTCACACATCAGCTCTGGAATAAAAATCCATGGACCACTTTATTTCAGGGGTGATCAGAAAGGTCCTTTCTGAGCTTTTTTTCATGGGTCTTACAATGGGGGGTTGTTGCCCAAGACTTTTCCTTTGCTGTCTCTCATCCCGGGCCCAGAGTCTTGTATCTTGTCTTAGTAGTTTCTAGTTGACAACCCAAGGTGAGGGCCAGCACTGGGGGGCCCCTTGCTGCCATCTGTGTGTGACAGCTTTATGGCACACAGGCAGCTGAATGGGAGTTTGTTCTTCCAGTTCACTCCCCAGTGGTGCTCTGGGTTAGGACTTGGTGAAGCTCTCTCCACATAAATCCCAGACCTGCTCAACAACAGCAAAAACACTGGATTCCCTACGGCAACCTTAAAATAAAGGCCATAAAATATTTTAATAGGCTGTTAATAAGCACCCCTGCAATCTGGTGCTTGCCTATGTCACTTTAAAGGTTAGAAATACATTATGAAGTATAGAAAATAGAGAGCCAAATAGCTCCACTTAAATTAATGAACTTGATAAGGGATCAGGTGTCACCTGGGATACCTTTAATTACTGCACCAACAGAAAAGCCATTAAGGGCAGTGCCTGAACCAGATGCTGTGTGGCTGGAAGATTTGTAGGCACTGTGCAAAGTTGTAAAAATAAACTTCCTTAACCTTTAGGAACAGTCCCTGTATTATTGTGCCAGAGTGGAAGGATCTGACATTCCCATTGTGGAGCACAGGTTACCCAGTAAAAGATTTGATGAGTACAGAGCTGGTTCATTTTTTACCTCCCCTTAACTTTTCTGACATAGCCCAGCACATTCACGAGGGGAGCAGGGTAACCACATGTGTGGGTACATCCCTCTGTGCCAGGAGCATCCTCCCTGAATGGCAGGTTGGTACGGGGACAATTTGGTGGGCTGTGCCCACTGAGACTGGGAGGTTTGTGCTCTAGGCTTCTTTTGAGGCATGTAGGCAGGAGATGATGTGAGCTGCTGTACGTGGGCTATGTTGTTTGGAGCTTCAAGAGTTTCTGTGCTTGCTGCTGATGCCAGGAGGACAGACTCACTCCCCTTTCACAAGAGTAGTGTGCTTTTACCAAGGACCTTTGGAAAAAGCTCAGTTTGACTGCTTCCTTCAAGAAAGTTACACAGAAATTTCAAGTGTTCACTCATGGTGGGGATCTCTTTAAAAATAAATCTCTTTAGCATGAAGTGACTCAGGGACAGCAAAACAGCTGCCCCTTGGCTGGGGTGTGTATAGCTCCTGCCCATGTATCCCCAAACATGGAGTGGGAGGGGATTTTCCTTCCCAGCCTTTACCAGTGGCCATTTCTGAGCACTTGAAGTTCACTGTTGCCATTTGTTCTTTCATCTCTGCAGCTTGTCAGGCAAACACAAGTGAGCAAGAGATGAGCAGTGAGTCTTTGGTAGCTCTGCCCTCACCACTTGTATCTTTCTAGCGACCCGTCTGCAAGTGTACATGGGATACAAAGGGTGCACCAAGTGGCTTGTGAGCACAAACTGCTTCACTGTCAACAGAGGCGCCCAGGAAGGTGTTGGTTTGGAGGGTTGATTCCCCCAGCCTTTGTGAGCTTACAGGGAAAATGGGTCTTTCAAGCCAGGGACTAGAGAAGCTTTTTGGATGGCAAAGCCCAGCGTGCTGCCTACCCGTGAGGTGGAGGCGTATCAGGAGGTATGGATGCTCTCCTGGAGCAGATGGCTCCTCGTGAGGCCATCTCACCAGCTGGAATAGTTTCAGAGCAGCTGTGAGGCTGGTTTACTGGAGGTTGCTGCTGTGGGGGGTGATTTCTGGAGTGAAGCAGCTCCGAGTCTCTCCTTCGCGCGTTTCCATTGTGCCGTGTAGGTGTTGGATGGATGAAATGCCTCAGACTGTCGTAGGCAGGAATAGACAGAACTACTTGATATTCACATTGCTGTAGAAAGCTTGATGTGACAAAGGAAAATGCATCTACTTGTGAATAGTGCAGCACAGCTCTTCAGTTTTCCAGCCACCAGCTCCTCTCTGGATGGCCAGCCACCTACTGGGGCCAGTTGGGGTCCTCACACACCAGATTTTCCTCCGACCTGTGCCAGATGCTGCAGCTCACTGAACCATCCAGGGGTTTCCAGATGCTTAATCCCCATCCTCTGTGCAATAGGGGGGATTTCAGATTAACCCCTTCCCTAAATGCCTTTGTGCCATCTGGCAGTGCACTGATTGCTGTGCAGGTGTTTAAGCCCTGACCATTTGTGTCATCCTGGTGTCAGTACGGGGCTGTGTTGATAGAGCTCCAGAGGTGCTCTTCACTATATCTGTCAAATTCCAAAAAACCCGTCTTTGCCATGTGCTCAGTGTGGGACATTGGTCACTAAGGCTGAGAGCCCTGGGGCTGTTCAGCCTGGAGAAGAGCAGCCTGAGAGGGGAGCTGATGGATGGTGACAAATCTCTGCAGGGTGGGGGTCAAGTAGAAGTGGCCAGTCTCCTGTCAGTGGTGCCCTAGGATAGGTCAAGGGGCACTGGGCACAAACTGGAACATGGGAAGTTCCACCTCAAGAGGAGGAGAAACTTCTTCCCTGGGAGGGTGCCAGAGCCTGGCCCAGGCTGCCTAGGGAGGCTGTGGAGTCTCCTGCTCTGGAGACTTTCCAACCCCCCCCTGGATCTGTTCCTGTGTGGGCTGCCCTGGGTGACCCTGCTCCATGATCTCCAGATGTCCCTCTCAACTCCAAACATTCTATGAGTCTATGATATGGGAAACTGGTAGAAAATCAGGAGGGTTAGAGCAGTTGTTTAGTTGATAAAAGGGCAAGTCCTGTACCTAGATTGAAAGGACTCATGAATGGGGCTGAGCAGCTGCCACACCTGAAGCTACACAGAACATCACCAAATGGCTGGAGGGAAGAGGGTGAGACCTCCATTCTCCAAGCAGAGTCCAGAAACCATACTTTTTCCTCCTTACACACATAACCTTGCCCTTGAAGTTCCTGTGGATTCCTGTCCCCTCTCCCCCAGCTCTGCCAAGCTGTGCTTGGGTTTGTTAGCAGCTCTTCCAGCCAGACCAGACTTGTGATGTTCTTCTGCACTGCCATGCGTGGCAACAGGGTTTTATCTGGTTTGCTTTGGAAAGGCCACACGTTTGCCGTAGCTGCCAAGAGAAGTTGAGGAACTGCTAGAAAGAAGTCAGAAGGCAAAGGGCTCTTAGCAGCTAACTTCTCTTTTTGCCCCATTTTATTCTGTAGTTTTTTTAGCCATTGTATAGCTTGACTTGGGCCACAAGCCACCAGGATGCTTTTTAGATGGCAGAATTTGTGAAGACCTCTTCAAAGAGGAGTGTGTGGTCTTGGAAAACCAATGGAAACCTACCCAAAAGTCATCCTGGACATTTAATTATCTTTCTTTCAGACAGGGAGACCCAGAGTATTAGCTCAGAGCTCCTTGTGTTGCTTGAAGAGGCATTATTAATTAGGGGCCTTGAGGTAGTGTAATCCTGGCATTAATCACCATAATTTTGGTGCAGCTTTCTTCCCTCCTGTGGAAACCTGCTCCCATCCCACCCTCTGCAACAATAGAATAGACATTATATCAAAAAGCATTATAGAATAAGCATGATATCAACATTCCCTGGGGAAAAAAAGAAAAAAAAAAAGTATTTATTCCAAACAATGGAGGAGAGAGTGTTTTTAGGTGTTGTGGCCACAAGAACACATGCTGAAATCCCATGAATGGGGATGATGCAGAAATGTCCTGCACTGCAACCTTCAGAAAGAAATCCCCAAATGACCAAATCAAGCCCCTCTCACTCAGCTCACAGTCTGCCATGGAAGCTTCAAATCCAGAGCTAGAGGCATATAGCCCTGGTATAATTAATAAATAAAAAAGTCTGTTCTCCTGAGTTTCTCACTTGAAACAAAACTCACACCGTATTCCTTGATCTTTATTTATTTATTTATGTATTTATTTATTTTTCCTGGGAGTCTCTTGCTCACAAACTTACAGAAATAAATACGAGAGCGTGCAACCTAAAAGCCCAAGGTAGGAGCGAAATGAAAAGGCTCATCTTTGATTATTACCATGTAAAACTTTGCAGAGCCCAGGCTGGGCTCTTTGAGGGAGCCTGGCCGAGGATGGGGGAGGAGAGGGGGGAGGAGCATCAGGCACAAAACTGAGAAGCCTCTTTTGGAAATTGAGCTCTTTTAAAAAGCATTACCATATCCTGCTCTCCCCATATGTTGTATGGGTGTATGTGATTATCTGCTCATTTTCTTGCTTCAACATATGTATTTTATTTAAAGAGACATGACTAATCCCAGCCCCCAGATTAGCTTCAGTCCTGTGAGTTTTCTGAAGTCATAAATATATATATATATATAAATCCTAGGAGTGAGGTAGAAAACTGAAAACAAAGGTTAAATAGAACTACCAAAAGCTGTCCGTGGAAATGTTTACATTTAATCCTTGGTTTAACACAGCAGTATTGTGCTGGCAACAGAGGTTTGCCAGTCTAGTTTGATTTAGTCATCTGATTGAAATGCAGCAAAAGCAAACACCCTGGCTTTGGTGTGGTGAGGAGCAAATGCAGGATTTCTTCTACTTCAGCAGTGAGAGCTTCGTTAGCAACACGCAACAGCAGTTTGCAGTGGAAGGTGGACATGTGCTTTGTTCTAGTCATTTCAGAAACAAATGGACATAGGGAGATAATAAGGATTATTTTTCATCTTTTTCTATTGACATTTTAACTCACCTATCACTTAACAGAGCGTTTTCTTTACTTGGAAGATGCTGCTTGGAAATTGTGAAGTCAGAGGGCCTGGAATTGAGGGTGGCATTGTGGCTTGACTTGCAGAACAGCAGCACGTGAATTCATCATTACCTTGGGGTTTGCTGTTGCCTGGGAATGCATAGTGAGGACACAGAGGGGTCCAGCTCTTGGGAGGGTGCCCGTCACAGCATCTGGGTGCAGAAACTCATCCTGGATCTTCAGGGTTGTCAGTGCCAGGTGAAGGGCAATGTGCAGACTCCTTCTCTGGAGCACCCAGTGGGGAGAGGAGGTTCAGTGCACCCATGCACCCACACATCAGACTGAGTCTTGACAGGGAGAAGGTGAAAAGGTTGTGAACCACAAGGCAGTGAATGTGAACACTGATAGGAGCCACAGTAACCCCCAATGACCCCCAAACCTGCCTTGCTGGTGCTTGTAACTTAGAATGTTAAATAAAGCAGCAGTGCCTGTGATGAGCTTTCTAGAAAGATTTTCATACAGCCCTACTAATAAAATAAAAAGACCAAATGAGAGGGTGGTTCAAGAATAGGGTGTTGCAAAACTCTCATTCTCAGCTAGCTAGGCTAGAGACAGCATTTTGGGGCTCTTGTGGGGACAGTTCCAGGGATATCTTCTGGAGAGGAATCATCCCTGGGTTCCTGCTGCAGGAAAAACTAATCTGATCCTAGGGAACAGAAAGAGCCCCCAAGCCAGTGTTTGAGTCAGGATAAATTTAAATGAGAAATGAAGTGTGTGTTTTAATGGTGCTTGGGCCATGCAGGCAGCACGTTCTCTGTCACCAGAAAAGTTGACAGGAGCTCTTTTTTCAAGGATGACTGAACGACCTGAGTACTTCTGAAAATGAGGAACACCTTTTTTTCTCCCTTGGAAAACCTCCCCCCTGTGCAAAGTTTAGATGTTAGCTGAAGAGTCCTGAGCTGGGCATTATTGAATCATAGAATCATTAAGGCTGGAAACGACCTTCAAGATTATCAAGTTCAACCATCTACTAAATATTATAATGACCACTAAACCCTGTCCTGAAGTGACACATCTGGATCGTTTTTGAACCCATCCAGGGATGGTGACTCCGTCCCCTCCCTGGGCAGCCTGTGCCAAGGCCTCACCACTCTCTCAGGAAAGACATTTTTCTTCATGTCAAACCTAAACTTCTAATATCCAACCCTAACCTCCCCTGCAGCAACTTCAGCCCATTTCCTCTTGTCCCATCACTAGTCACTTGTGAGCAGAGCCCAGCAGCCACCTCATTGCACCCTCCCCTCAGGCAGCTGCAGAGAGCAATGAGGTCTCCCCTCAACCTCCTCTGCTCCAGACTAACCAGCCCCAGCTCCCTCAGCTGCTCCTCACAGGACTTGTTCTCCAGACCCCTCCCCAGCTTCCTTGCCAAAAAATTAGAAACTAAAAATTATGAACTGCCTGCCTTACATTCCTTGTCCAGGAACATAGGCTGTGCCTCACGTGGCCTTGAGAGAGAGTGCCATGTCTTCACAATCCTGATGGGCATCTTGGCATCTCCCTGGATCCTATGTAAAAAAAGCACCAGGGTTCCTAGTCCCCTGGGTGCTGCCCCATTGCTGCCCCTATCCAGACTTCACCAGCACCTCTGCATGAACAAACTTCGAAGGGATACCTTAAAGCAAACCCAGAAAAGTTATTCAGGGTTGGCACAAAACAAAGTATTTACAAACTTCCTACCAAGACAAGATCCAGCACAACTATATTTCACCAGAATACCGAGTTTGTGAGCTCCTCAGAGGCAGAAACACTGCTGATGCTGAGAAAACATCTGAGATGTACTTCTGTATGGGTACCCTTTTTTGCCCAGTGATGTTACTGGCAGCATCTGATTGTGTTTGCTGCAATCTGCTGCTGTTTGGGTTTGTCACAGAAGGGTTTGGTTGCCATCAGACTGCTTGGGTTTTGGGTTTTGCTTGTTTGCCTGGAGGGTTTTTGAGATGGCTGAATGGTGATTGTACAGCACTGATCTTCCCACTGCCATTCTGCATTTAAAAACAAACAAATCAATCAATAAAAATCAATCCACAGTTATTGATTGGAGAGGGTGTCCTGGAAGATATTAAATACCTCAGGTCTTTCTGTGAACCCATAAATCATGATTATTGTTTTAAAAGGCCATGCATTTTAAGTATTTTGTCAGCCAGCCCTGCTGGCACTATTTGGATAATGCAAACATGTCCAGAGGCTTTTCTGGATCCATGTTCTGCAGAAGCAGTCAGATATGTGGTTACATATCAGTGTGGTTTGAGTGATCATGCAAAGCAAAAGAGGAAGGGAATAAACAGGGTAAGCAGTTCTGAGGGTAATTAATGACTTACAGAAAAGGAGATGAGCTTAACAGAACTGCTCTATCCAATTGCAATAGCTGAGAACAAGTCTGAGAGAGCAGGCCATGGCTTCCTCAGGTGAGTTCAGGGGGAAAGGGATGATGCTTTTGCCTTCAGCAGAAAAAAAAAATAATTCAGGCACAGTTTGCCTCAAGTCCTGGGCATGGACATCACATCAGGCCAAGGAAGGTTTGGCTTCATTTGGCTGGATACAATTTTCAGAGCTCCCACTGGAAGTCAGAAGTGGTTTTCCAACTCTTTAAAATTTCCCTTATACCAGGATGCCTTTACACATCTCCAAGGCATGTGAAGCCAGGGGTTTCTGCTACAAATGAAGCTGGGATAGGGGTCATGTGCCTCCAAGGTGGTTGCAGAGGTTTTCAGGGGCCTGGCCACCTCCCATCAAAGACAGTGTAGGAACCAGAAGATAAGATTTGGAACTGATGGCTTGGAAAGCCATGTGATGAATGCCAGCAGCTTAAGGAAGGCAATTAGGAAAGACATTTGGCTTCAGGCCGTCAAGGTGGTAACTTTGTCACAAAATGTGAAGGCAAAATCCTTTAAGCACTCTTTTATTGCTTGCAATTGATTTTTCTCAACATGAAGATGCTCCTTCACTAATTAGCAATGAACCCGTTTGCTTTATGAGGGGACTGCTGGACTTCCCAACTCCTTCTTGTAGATTTTCAGGAGTTCAATAAATCAATCTTTACTAATCCTTGACATTAAAAAAAAAAAAAAAAAAAAGAAAGAAAGAAAAAAGAAAGGAAAAAGAACAAATACCCTATTGCCTCATATTGGCAGGCAGTGGGGAAACACAGTACCAGACTTTTATTTGGTATCTCATGAGCCAGCAGGGAATATTTCTCTCTCTGCTTTATTTGTACCATATTCAAATTAATTCCGTGGGTCTTTCTGAATGCTTCTGAGAGGCCACATCATCCAGCTATTTGGATTTGAGTTTTAACACCCTTAACAGCTACTAAAGGTCTTGTGTACTCACTTCAGCATTTTTGCTCACTAGCCAAGCTGTGTTATCTGGGGGCCTGAGCACTGAGTCCATGTGTTGCTTATTGAGTCTTTTCCTGCTGCTGGAGAGATGTGAAAATACTCTGAATTGTGAAGAGTGAAAAATTCAAGTTAAGTGAAGTTAAAATGTAAATAATAAAATGATAAAAAAGTAGCAGAGTCCTACACCTCAGGAGGAATAACACCATGGACCAGTACAGGTGAGGGGTGACCTGCTGGAGAGCAGCCCCATGGATAGGGATGTTGGTGTCCTGGTGGACAAGAAGTTCTCCATGGGACAGCAATGGGCCCTTGTGGCTGGAAAGGCCAATGGGCTCCTGAGGGACATAAAGAAGAGTGTGGGCAGGAGATGGAGGGAGGTTCTGCTCCCACTCTGCCCTGGTGAGACATGATCTGGAGTGTTGAGTCCAGTTCTGGGCTCCCCAGTTCAAAAGGGACAGGTAAATACTGGAAAGAGTCTGTAAACTCTTTTCAACATGTAAGACGACCAGATATCATTATTTTTAAATGAGATGAATAATTGCTTTTGAAAAGAGGCTTCCTCTGTTCAGCAGCATAGCCAGAGCCTGGCACAGGCTGCCCAGGGAGGGGGTTCAATCCCCAACCCTGGGGGTGTTTCAGGGTGGTTTGGATGGGGGTTTGAGGGACATGGTTTAGGGGTGAACTGTGTAGAGCAGGGCTGATGGTTGGACAGGATGATCCCAAGGGGCTTTTCCAACCTGAACGTGTCTCTGATTCTATGTTTTTAGGACCAATCTGTGTGAAGGTAAATTCTTGACTTATTTTTCCTGCTTTAAACAAACAAAGAAATAAATAAATAAATAGAAATAAAGCTTTAGCAATCTAGAATATTACCAATCTACATAGATGGAAGTAATTTGCACCACATTATATAAATTGCAGCTTATTAGTGCCCCTGTATGGGGCTGTCAGTGCATATTCTTGCATCTGGGATACCTCATGTCAAAAAGGTACATACTGGAGTTTTAAACAGATAGCGTGAAGGGGTTTTCTGAGCATAGGATGCCTTGGCTTTGAAATGGCTTCAGCATCTAAACAAGGTAGATAATATGAGTAGGTAATTTTAGCAGCTTTTTAAAGAAGTATTGGTCTAGAAGTACCACAAGACTACAGAATGTAATGTGAACATTCTTTTCTCCTCATGGAAAGAGAAAGTACTCTGGGAAATTGAAAGACATCTAACTTAAATAAGATTTTGAAAGAGTTTTACATGATGTGTAATTAACCTTAAGAAGTCTTTGCCCTAAGGTAAAGTCAGGGCTGCTTTTTTTTTTTTTTTAAGATTAGAAAATGAATTAGGTATTTATACAGATTGGTAGACCATCCACTATCCATCATCTGGGGTGTGAAAAAACTCCAGGGAGGTGAGGTAAGATTTTGCAGGTTAAATGAATAATGCAGCTGCTAAAAAATTGCTTTTTAACTTCAGGTATGTGAAAGTGAAGCCCTCACCTGAGCCATCATTCAGGTTTCCTCTGCAGTCAGTAGAGAAAGGAATTTCTTCATGGAATGGTGCAGCCTCACCTACCTTAAATACCTGTTCTTGTGGGGAATCAATTGCTTTCTTGGGGTGCTAGTCTCCATTAACTCTGGAGAGATCAGAGTCACAGAGCTGAAATTCAGTGGGCCCTGTCCCTTCCTGCCAGGAACTGGCAGGATTTATCCAACCCTGGAGAAAGCACTTTAGATCTAGTGTCTGGAGCTGTGCTAGGCTGCCTTTCCCAATCATTTCTGCTTCGACTATTATTTGCTTATACTGATAGTGACTATAATCTCAGTTTTTCAGGCAGCAGCTCCATTTTCCTGTGAGCTAAAGGCTCTTTGAAGGCTTTGCTCTTGTCTAAGTGATGGGTTTTATGTGTTGCAGATAATGACACAGTGTTACTACAGCCCTGATTTCACTATATTTCAGTATATTGGTTTCACAGACTTTACCAGGGCTGGGGGGAGGGAAACAAACGAACAAAAAAACCCTACTGTTCTGGAGTAATTTTTGTCGGCGCTGAATTGTTGCTAACACAAGAGTTAAGCTTTTTACAACATTTGAGTTGGCAAAATGAAAATAAATGACCTGTATTTCATGAGGGATATAAGAGACGAGTGTCCTATGGGCCTTGTGTATAGAGAAGTGAAGTGTTTGGGAGTTCGGCATCTTTGAAAGTCTCACTTCTTTAAGCACCTACGGGCTTTGGGCAGTGGGTCCTGGGCACATCCAAGTCAGAAATGGATTACAAACTGCTCAGGTCTTTTTAATGGTTTTCTCCTGAGCTGCTTTGAAGTGTTAGTCTCAATCTAAAAGGCTGTCTGAGTTGACCAGTTTCACATTTGGCTTTCTGTGTTTCACGAAGATGAAATGGAGCCTTCAGTGCCTCTAGAAAGGCTATTGAAAGGGTCTGGGCAGCAGCAAGTGACTGCAAACAGAAATCCCTACTCTTTTCATCAGCTATCAGCAGTGGCATTTCAACAGTTAAACCCACACCATAAAACCCGAGTGCTTGTGAACACAGTGATGGAAATTCATGCCCTTCTCCTGCCCATTGTGCAGGGCTGGGAGCTCCAGACTGTCTCACATCTTCCTTTAATTTGATTGCATAGCAGGAAGGCTGCAGGTCCCACAGTGCCAGCCGTGCCACAAGCACAACAGGAGCCTGCCCTGCTGATCTTGCAGGCTGAGTGGATGAGAGGGCCAAGGGAAGTAGAGGGATCTGATCAACACCATGCTGCACATGGGCTGGAGATCCATCAGTGTAGCATTTTAATACCAGGAGCTTTTCTGTGCTCCTGGTACCTCCCCATATGTATTGGAGAGGTGGAGGTCACACTGTCTCAGCCTGCTTTGCTAAGCCAAAGAAGCTGAGATTTCCTTGCTGTGTCTTGGACTCAGTTCCCTGCATCAAACCACCTCCTCGACAAGTTGTTTCTTTCCTTCCCAGTCCTGATGTGCTTTGTTCTTTCCCTGTGCATCGTCAGATACCACCTTTGAGTGCCCCAGGGTAGCTCAAGGGTCTCCTCATGCAACTAACAGATGTGGCACAAGATCTAAGACAAGCAGCTGTGAGGGTGACAGTGGGTGACTGTCCCCTGCAGGGATGGCAGCAGGAAAGATGAAGGGGTTGGAACAGAGCTGAAAAGGGCCTTGGTTGATGGTGGGGAGGGGATGGTGTTGGAGTCAGGGAGGTCTACAGCCCAGGCATGTAGGTGCTTGAGCTGAGCTGCTTTGCTTACCTGTCAGTGATATGGGGAAAACTGCTTTGTCCCCTGTGGTGGGTCCTCTTTTTGTATCTTGCTGCTCGGAGTGGGGCCAGGGCAGATATTATGAGCATGGACAGATCCAGGCCATTTGACAACTGTTCCCTCCTTTCTCAAAGACCCCAGGAGAGTATGCCAGGGCAAAGCTGGGACTGGCAGCATCACTGCCTCATCTGTCTCAGCCAAGGACGAGGTGGGGAGAGAATGGGAATGTTTTGCACAACAGAATGTGTGAAACTGCCTTCCTCCTGTGAGAACTAAGTCCTGCTTTTGTTGATACTCAGATGGCCCCTCTGTGGCTTCAGGTGCATGTGAATGGTCCCTACGCGGCTTTAGCCATTGTATGGAGAAAACACAAAGCCTCATGAGGGATATACTTAGAGTCCTCTCAGTCAGAAATTACTGCTGGAAATCATTCAGCATTAATACAGCTTCTTTCTAACTCAGGCTGATATGGGTACCCTCCAAGCAGAGCAGCTTGTTTAAGCAGAGGGTATAGCTCGTCAGGTTGCCAGTCTTAACTGAATGAGTTCTCAGCAGGATGGACTGGCCCCAGCTACCTTGGCAGGTGTAATGAGATGAACATACTGGGCCAGCCTTCATCTCCGGCACCCACGGTGGCCTCTGCAAGGAATCATGGGTTCAAAAGCTCCATGCCAGGAAGGAGAGGAGGGCTGGGATTTAGCCTGCATGCTGCACATCACCCAC
This sequence comes from Ceyx cyanopectus, assembly GCA_013401355.1. Lineage (NCBI taxonomy): Eukaryota > Metazoa > Chordata > Aves > Coraciiformes > Alcedinidae > Ceyx > Ceyx cyanopectus. Next base: position 69,722 of record VYZU01011023.1, read on the forward strand.
CATGCAGGCAGTGCACTGCCTGGCCCAGAAGGTCTGGGGGACTCCCCTGGGAAAATGGCTGTGACTGATCTTGTTCCCCACAGTGGCAGAAGCTCCTTTGGAATGGTCCCTCTTGGCTTCTTCACTGCAGCTGGCTGCTGTGCACTCTTTGCTTGACAGAGTCCTTTGCTTGTCCTTCCCCATGGAAGGAGAGTAAATAGATCAGTGCTTTCTGTCACCCAGGGCTTTAGGAGATCCTTATGCTCTTATCTCATAACAAAGTCTGGGTTATAAATTAACAAGTTGGGAATTCCACTTAGGAAAAAGGGCAATAAAGAGTTTCCTGTAACACACCTCAGCCCTGCAGCTGGGAAGTGCTGGAGTCACACTGGTTTTTCCACCTGAAGGTGTGAAAGCCTTCTGTGGCGGCTACACTGGAGGGTCAAACCTCATCTTCTCCAGAGAGAGCCGTGATTGTTAAGAGATTTCAAAGCCATGTGATGGTTGCATGATGGGAGCCAGGAGGGGTAGCTGCAGCTCGCTGGTAATGATGCTCACTTTCCAACTTCCAGGCTGGCTGGTGTGTTCCAGGCACACCCTATGCCCAGCCACCTTTGGTTTGTTGTGAAGGCTGGTGGGAGAAGGGTGGGGGACTCACAGAAAGCTGTATTCTCTATGTCATTATATTTCTAATGTTGGTGTTCTTGTCTTTATGTCTACGCATTCTTTAGCTATGAGGATAACAGACCCTTCATCAAGTAAGAATGACCTGAATGGCTGATAAATTTCATTTATCAGTGTGGTCTCATGAACCAGCTGTCAGATCAATATTGAAAAATCATTAAAGCTTCTGTCATTCGCATTTGAGGCAGAAGAGCAAACTGTGCAGGAAGATGGTCAGGCATACAGCTAACTGCAGAGTAAATGCTCTGCATATGTATTGCCCACCAGTCCTTACCAGATTGGCTTTATATTCTTGGATTGGACGTTATTTGAATTCAAGGGGAACATTCCCAAGTTAATCTCATGTAGTACAGACTTGTTAGACCAGTAGCAACCCCACTGGTGTAGTGTGCTCTGTCACTGAGAGTGCTTTGTGGTAATATAAATACAGAAGGAAATTTCCAGCAAGGTGCATGGGTGGTTATCCCCATGATTCCCATTCTAGGTAATGGGAGCTCTGTAAACAAATCTGTGTTTGGTGTATTTGGAGACTGTCTCTGTACTCGTTGGAGTACCTAATTGGCTCGAATCATAAATCTCTGATTTTCAATTACAGCAACACATGGATAGTTTTTGTTTCTTTGCTACTATAAAATTGCACTACAGAAAAGAAAAATTGTGAGAAAGCAACAGCAAGTCTGTACAAAGAGCCAGCCAAAAACCACAAACTGCACCAAAAAAAAACAACCTGAAGAAAGCAAAAAAAAAAACTGCCTGGAAATGACATGCCTTAGGGCATCCATGCTTTTTTCTCCTGCAACCAAAAAATAATATGCAGTAGCATAGAATAGAAGCAAAAATCAGCTTTGCAGTAGACTTTCAGTTTGTTCTTCTGGTGAAGAGTCCTTTGTGTTCATTCCTGCACCACCATTCCCATGTTCTCTTCCGCTGCTTGGTTCCTTGTTGGGTTTTGTTTCTGCAGATACAGGAGTTATTCAAAGTCATCTCCATGCCCTCTCCATCTCCCAGCCTTGCTTTCTGAAGCACAACGCTGTAACATCTGCAGGTCTTCTAAGCCCACAGATTCCTTTCCATCACTAGAATATTTCCACTAAAACCTATTTCTCTCCTGAACACGTCTGCAGCTAAAGAGTTTTATTGGGTTCAAGAACTGTCTGTGCTTCAGAGCAGAACAGTTTTCTGATACTCTGGAAAGAATTTTTAAAAGCCTCTATAAATGCAGGAAGCTTTTAATTGTGAGGGAGAAGATTAAAAGGATGGGGGGGGGGAAGTGTTTTCCACTTCATTTTTGTTCTTTTTTAAGCAAAAGGAACTATTGTATTTTTTAAATTGGCAGGCAATTAAGATAATTATGTGCTCTTGCTGATGGGGGAATCTAAGAGAGAAAAAAATATATATATACCAAGCGGCTAAAGCTTATAAACTTTATCTGGTGGCTACCTCTCTGAAGGGTTTCGAGAGTGCAATTTCAATTTGCATCATGCTAAATATTTATTAGTGGGATCGACTGGAAATGCTTCAAAGGAGCTGTTCTGGTCTGCTAGATACATAATAGTGATTTTAAAGAACTGCCTTAATAAGTGGTTACCTCAGGGAGCTCTTCTGGTCGTGTGGTTAAATAATACATATTTTATAAACTTCAGTGGCAGACTTAATGCTGTATTTTCCTTGTGACACCTCAAGAAAAAAAGATAACCAACAGAAAACATGAATACAACACTGGTGTGCTTCTGTTTGTGACAAGCCCTGCTAAAAGGAAAAGAATTCAAGGCTGCAGCTACCACAGAGTGTCCACAGTAGAGATGACCTGCCTGTCATCTGCAGGATTTCTTTTTCTCCTAAGCTGCTGCTTCATTTTTCTACCCCTCACCACATGTTTTGCTTAGTAGGTGGAAGCCCAAATATGCCCAAAGCTTGGCTGAGTTTCTACAAGGCTGAAGTGGTTTAGGAAGGTAGGCAGGTCCTTTTTCCTGAGAACCAAAGGGTTAAACAATGAGGAAGGGGTATAAAGAGCAGGTATCACTGCAATCATTTTGATGATGTTACACCTGATAAATCCAGGGGAAGATAGAAGAAAATCAAGACCTTGAGGGAAAGGTCAAAGAGATGCTCACAGTGCTGCTTTTGCTACACACTTCTCACTCTGCTTCCCACTTAAAATTTGACTCCCTGCCCTGTGCAGCAGCAATCCCTTTAAAGCTGTAGGTGATTTAACATGTGGAAACTAAGGGGATGACTAGGAGCAGGATGCAATTTCTATCCTGCTTGTTACAACTTCATCTCATGCCCTGGTATTAGTGTCTGAGAGTTTAGCAGATGACTAAATGTTATTAGAGTAACATGGAATATTTCTCTTGCCATCCCAATACAGCTTCCAGCCTGTCAGAAAGGTGCCCTGAAAAAAATAACATCCAGCAGCCATCCCATGTCCCCAGCTCTGTCTGTCCAAGCAGAAAGTCACTGGGAGACAACAAGCAGAAGCTGCAGGCTACCCCTGTTGGCTTGAGCAACGTCTGGGGCCAAGGAGTGGCACCCTTACTCCTGCTGCCCTCCTGGGGTGCAGTGACAACCTTCTGGCCTTAGCTTCTGCAGACAGTACAGAGCAGGATTGCCCCTCCTTTCCTCCCAGCACGCATGGCAGCAGCTCCTGACTGAGCCAAGGTGGTGTGTGAATGATACCTGGGAGTATCTAGAGCTCTATTTAGCTATCACCCCTCCTCACACGGTGGATGAAGTGTGAAGCAGCATCACAGAGTGTTCCTCCTTGTGCAGAGCTGATCAAGGGCTGAGGTTTTGCCCAACTGCTTGTAGCTCTTTAACCAGTTTACAGGCATATGTAAAAAGATGGCTGGAAAACCAGCAATACCTGTGTCTGGGTGTAAAGCATAAAGCAGCTAACCCAACTGGCACTTCTGCTCCCGTGAAACCAACGGGCACTAAAAAAGTTCCATTTAGAGTCGTTGTTTTGGTTGATTTATTTTCTTTTCCTGCCATTTACAGAAATAGCATCTCCCCATCATTGACATGCACACTGCTTTGGGATTTAAAAAATAAAAAATGTAAAAAAGAATGAAAAGCAGCATTGTGGTCACAAATACGCTTTGTTTATGATAAATTTCCGTGCTCATAACATTTCCATTTCTGTGCATATCCTCAAGCTTGAAGATTTGTAAACTGCATCCAGCCTGAAGACAAAGCTCCCTACGACTCATTTTTATAAGCTATTTTCTTTTCGCTAAAACCACAAAGTCTTCCTTTTGTTTTTTGTTGGGGTTTTTTTGTTGTTGTTGTTTTTGTAAATGAAAAACCAATACCTTTTTTCTTTTTTTCTTTTTTTCTTTTTTTTTTTTGTTTTCTTTTGGTTTTTTTTCTTGTTTCTCCTCACAGGTCCTGGGTTATAGGTGCAATAGCCCTACTCTGCCTGTTAGGACTGACCTGGGCATTTGGACTCATGTATATTAATGAAAGCACAGTCATCATGGCCTATCTCTTCACCATATTCAATTCTCTGCAGGGAATGTTTATATTCATTTTCCATTGTGTCCTCCAGAAAAAGGTAAGACAGACAGTTCCCAGCAGCAAATGAGGTGGGAATGGGATATTTTGTTGCCTAACAACCGTGGCATAGCATCATCCCTGTGCCCTGAATGGGTCTCACACACATTTATCTCCCTGTACCTAATAAGAGTGGTATTTAGCCTGGAAACCAGCAAGATGCGGGGGAATGAGGTAGTAATGAAGATATGTGGAGGTGGCATTTCAGCAGCTGGGGCGTGTTGGAGGCAACGGAAGAGGCAGCTGATGGATTACATGGGCTCAAAGGGCTTTGCCTGCCATGGGTCAGATTCTGCTTGCCCATGTGCCAGCTTGAGACAGGAGTGACTACATGAGCATCCAGAGGGCTTCTCCTGTGGCTGAGTGGTCACAGCAAAATAGAGCTTTTCATCCTCGTTTCCAGTCCCTGCCAGAAATCTCCTCTTTCTAGAGTGTCATATATGGATTGGTGGGGTGTTACAGGGGCTGCTTCCCCCACTCTTAACAACTGAAGAACCCGTGCAAATGTTCACTAGCTTTTGTGTTGCTTGCTCCTACTGTGGGCTTTTGGCAAGCTGCCTCAAAGCAGGCACTGTAAGTGGTTTTTGGTGGAACTTGAGGTATGCCCCAATTAACATATGATAGATGGCAGTGGAGTAACTTAGATAAACTCTGGAGAAAAAGGGATAAATAAATAACTAAATGGGAAATCTCTGTCTGTATGTGTAGGTCATACTCACAGCCCTGGAACAATCAGTAATAAGGACTTTTAAGAACCATTTTATTCTCCACTGAAACTCCATAGCACAGAGCTCTCCCATTCTCTGTGTGTCTGCTGATTTTTTTTATGTACATCTTGTTTTCAAAGGGCAGTTTCTTTATCCAATAGACATAAGGAGGAGTCTACATATGGCTACATCTGGGTCTCAGTGTAACCAGTGGTGAAATGGTTTGCTGGGAATAGTCAGGGCCACACAGAAGGCAGCTCTCCACCTAAGAACCCCAGTCTTGCTCCTGGGTTAACCACATCTTCCTATACAGGTCAGGGAGATGTGACCTATAAAAAACAAAATTCAACATAGCAAATGAGCCCAGTGAGTGATGCCTGTGGAAGGATCCACAGAGCTGAGCAAAAATGTCATTCTGGAAACCAAAGGAAGACTTTGGGGTTCAGAGCTTTGCTCTGGTCACTTCATCTCAGACTGGTGCAGCTGAAAAAGCTTAAAAGCATTAAGATGCAATTGCCTGCTGATGATCTTTCAGCAAGAAAGTTTCCAGGCAAGATGACAATAATAATGTAGGAAGCATTACCATTCCTAATTAAACCTGCAGGTGCCTCTTTAATGAGGGATTTTGATTTCTGCCCCATTCTCACTGACCCATCTCCTTGCCTCCAACACACCTCACAAAGGGTCAGTCTCAAACCCAGCATCCCAACAGGGCACCAGAGCCTCCTGGGCTATCGGGGTGCTCACTTGGCATGGGAGAACCATTCTCTTCCCTGTCTCAAGCCTGTCTGCACCCTTAAACCATGACTGATGACTATGGAATGGTTCTTTATTTATGGCTCCTTCGAGGGAAGGAGGATGCAGCTGGTACCGTGCTGTGGGGTGGATGCATCTCTGACCCAAGAGCTGAGGGAGGAATTGAGAGAAAGAAAAAAATATTTAAAAAATAAAATCCTTTCCTATCTATCATGGACTAGAAAATCATCAAAAAAGCTTCAGAGAGGCAAGCAGTAGGTGGCTAATTAAAGCAATTGAATTATTTTCTCTCAGCTAAGGATTGATTAGGCACTCGAGCATATTGGGCACTTGTGGTATTGTGTTTGTCTCAAGCACTAAAGGAAGAGCCTAATGAAAAAGCTGTAATTTGCTATTTAAACAGTTGCTTCACAGAGTTCTGAAATGCTCCTAGATAACCTGGCAAAATTCCACAGCTAAACCGGGTGCTCTAAGGAACCTCAACTGGTGTTTTGGACATACATGGGGTTTTTTGGGGGTTTGGTTGGTTTTTTTTTGTCAATGAGCAACGTGATCTGCTTCTGGTTTCTGGCTTTTCGGTGCAGTCTGCTCATTTTCAGTCTTGTCCCACCTAGTTGCTGGCTATTGCTGCCCATAAAAACCACATCTGAAGCTTAGTCAAAGCTTAGATCCTGCCACAGGTCAGCATAGTTCCCCCGAGGCAAAGGAGGTGAGATGGCTTTATTCCAGGCATGAAGTTGGCCCAGTTTGACTGTGATGCCCATTTAAAACATGACTGGCTTGCACAGCACTGTGGGACAGCAGCCTCCAGCCACCCCTGTGCACAGGGAATATAATCTCTAGGGCTGCTGGCTCTCGTTTCCTCAAGTTCCAACTTCAGTGCAACAAATGATTTAAAAATATCTATATATCAATAGAATCATAGAAAAGATTCCAATCATAGATTGGAAAAGACCTGTACAATCATCTAGTCCCATCATTAACCCAACTCTACCAAGTCTACCTCTTAAACCATCTCCCTCAGCACCCCATCTAATGGCCTCTTGAACACCTCCAGGGATGGGAACTCCACCACTGCCCTGGGCAGCCCATCCAACACCTGAGAACCTGCTGAACAAATTTCTCGGTTCAGTAGCTTTTATACATTTCTTTTTTTACTTTCTTCTTACTCCCTTGTCAGAAGCAATGACTTGTAGTACCTTGATGAGCTGATATACTGGTTTATATCTCTGAGGGTATTAATGTTCAGTCATCAATAGCCCAGCTGTAGTTTCTCCCATGCTCCTCTCACACTCCTCAGAGGAGGCTTCATCCTACTGATGTCAACGAGCAGCTTTGCTGCATCACAGCCACCCCGAGGGGTAAGAGGCTTCTGCCCCACCTACTGCTGAGCCACTGAGGAAAAGCCAGGGGCAGTGTTGGGAGTCAGAAGGTGGTGTGTTGGAAGGGGAGCTTCCTGCTAACTGCCCTCACTCTTCCCTTGGCTAGGTACGGAAGGAGTATGGGAAATGCCTGCGCACACATTGCTGTAGTGGGAAAAGTACAGAGAGCTCCATTGGCTCAGGAAAAACCTCGGGGTCACGGACACCGGGAAGATATTCCACAGGCTCACAGGTAACCCACGTTTCTCATCTGTGTTCCAGTGCTGATTCCAGCAGCTGCCCTTCTTTGGTGCTGCCCTAGGGTTCTCCCTCATGCACCCACTGAGGTTTTCTTCCCTTCCAGACCTGAATCCAACACACTGACTTCCCTCTTGCGAAGGCCTCTTCCAGAACCTCCTCAATGATTGTGATGAAAATAAAAAGGCAAAATTTGCCCTCCAAAGGCAGGAGAGTGATCACTGCCTGAGCTCTTTTGCCCAGTTTTCCCGGAAATCAGGTGCTAGGAGAATTTTTTCAGCTACCCAACATCCATCCCAGTGCATCCTTTAATCACAAGCTGAAGGCTATTGTCACTGCTGTCCCCATGTACAGCAATGGTGCTGTAAAAACCAAGTATTTTTCTTGCTTAAAAAAAAAAAGACTACAGAAGTCTTGCAGTAGCCTTCCCAGTGACCGGGCTTGCTTGCTGGCATTCAGTGGTTTGATCAATTCCTTGCCTCACTCGATTTGCCTTAATTTATAGACCTCTTAGGAGAATCCATTAAGGTCAGATTATCTTATTAAGTGACTGGGTTTGTTCTGCTTTGGTGACCCAAAAATCCAGGTTCTGTGTGGTTTGCTCACTTAGCAATCCCGAAGCAAACTCGGACATCCAGATTTAGGGATGAACAGTTTGTGGAAAATGAAGACTCTTACTTCTTAATCAATGGAAACTAAACACAAATTTATTCAGTACTCCTAATGGAAGTAATTATACATGACACTTCCACTATTCAATTATGAAGGACAGGCAGCAAGTAACACTTTATAGCCTCCTAGGAAAAATCTAATTTGAGATTTGTGTCTCGGAGCAAATTATTATTTATTTTCAGTGCTTTCCAAGATGCCACCCAACAGCTCCAGTTTGACATCTGTGTGGGTCTGATTGTTCTGCAGGGCAAATAACAGCCTGAGATAATGGAGGTTCTCTCCAGTAGGCCATCAAATCCCACAATAATCAATTATGTCCGAAACTCACTATATCCAGCAACTTTCAGATGGCTGTTTTGAATACCTTTAGTTCTACATATCATAGCTACTGGGTAGGTGCCCTCAACTCTGAGAGGATTTGACTTGAATGGGCCCTTCCTCTTGGCAGCCTCAGCAGAAGAAAACAAGCCCTTTTGAGAGTGATGCAGGAATCCTGGCAGCTCTCCCTTCTTGGCAGGTGTGGTTTGAGGTATCAAGGAAGATTATTTTGCCTGCAAGTTTGTCCTTGGAAGAATGGAAGTGCCTGAAACCTTTTGTGGGTAGGAGAGACCTCACACATCTGATGGAGAGTGGATGGAGATCAGTCTAAGCTGTTGAAAGCATCTGACTCCTAACTTTTGAATAGAGAAGCCCATGAACAAAATGGAGACCCAGGAACAAAACTCCTAAGATCCCTTTTTTTGTCTGAAAAGCACCTAAGAAGCAGAATAATTAGTCCACAATGGATCATGTCAGAAAAATATAATGGATTAGATGGCCAGGTGAAAAATAATTGCTGTAGAAGTGCATGGACCTCATGTCATCTTGTGCTTCCATTTATAGAGGGCTGATGCATGATAAGGAGATGCTGTTACTCCATAGTTAATGAACAGACTAGACTAGGAGGCACTTTTCAGCTGTGACCACACACATAAGTCCTGGAAGGTCTTGCATGGCTAAGATCTCACTCCAGGGAGCACTGGATTTTTAGCAATTAGAGAAAAAACACAGTGGGGACCAGCCTTCCCCGTCCCACAGATTGCCTAGCACCACTTTTATGTAGTCATAGGACACATAAATCATACTCTGAGAGGTGAATGAGGGTTTCTCCTGATCACTTGGATTCCTCCTGCACCTTCACACAGGAGTTGTGCTCAAATCACTTGCAAAAGACACACTGGCTGATTTTCTGATCTTTTGCATGGTCCTGATGGGGAGATGTGAGGAAATGGCTTAAAAGCCATAGAGGTAGTTACAGCACAGCATATCAAGGAACAAAATAGAAAGCCAGCACGTTTGGGACACTGTTTCCCCAGCATGAGAAGCTCTACCACAGATGGCAAAACCACCACCAATTTGTCATTTGGGGAACAGGAGCCATTCATTTGTGGGGGAATTCCACCCCCCTCCAACATTTCCCAAGATGGATAACAGCTATAAAAAACTTCTGTTCATTCAAGGGCACCAAGACACAGATCCAGTCCTCTGTTACATGTCAGAGAACACAAGGCACAAGCTGGGTGAGCTAGGAAAGGAAGCTTCTGTGTGGAAGTTAATTTTCCATTACCTGGTGCTCTACTGGTAAATCTGTAGCTCACATGGGTCTGGGTTTCTCTCCTATACAATTTCTATTGCTTTTGGGGTTTGGTTGGGGTTTTTTTTGAGGTAGGCAATCCAATTATGTAATTCTTTGAGATAGAGGTTTGTGCTATGACATTAGGCAGGCAGGGTCTGGCTTGCACAGGGCAGGTTGTAGCAAAGCAGCAACCACTTGCTTACAGCTGTCCAGAAACAAGTCTCATCCTGAGCTAGACATGCCAATAGCCATCTTTAGTGAGGCAGAAAGAAAGCTGTCTGCAGCTGCTAAAAATTCATTACCTACTGTGGTTCAATCCCTCTTCAGAGCCGGATTCGTAGGATGTGGAACGACACAGTTCGAAAGCAGTCCGAGTCTTCCTTTATTACTGGAGATATAAACAGCTCAGCTTCACTCAACAGAGGTAATTATAAACTTTTTTTTTCATATCTCTAACTCTTTTGATGGCTTTAAGGAGTCTGAAAGGTGTTACCCCTTCCCCCTGACCCCTTCCTCCTCACCTCGAATGTCTCTGGACCCCATCCTCCCATATAAGAAATGTTACAGTGATAAATGGGAGGAGGTTTTGTGGTGATTGTCGACTTTTTTTTCTTTCTTTTCTTTCTTTTCACACGTGCATTTTCAAGAAATGTCATTTATGGAATGGAGTTAGGAAAAGTAAAGAAAAAAGATAAATGAAAAGAAGTTGAAATCTTCCCTTCCCCTCAGCAAACTGGTAGTGCCAGAAGCTGCTGAGGTGTCCAACCTCATTGCTGACAGTGCAAAGAGGCCATTCCAGCACTGGGCTGCCTGTGTTAAGCACCAGGAGAGTCTGAGTTGTCCTGGGTGTGTGACAATCCTGTCACCTTTACAAAGGCAAAAAGGAACAGCAGAGCAGAAACGTTGAGAAAAAAAACCTGTGCTTGGAATAAAATTGTCTGTGTTGGTGTTCATCTACCTAGTGTGAAGGACTGACTGATGTGAACTTTCTAGATGGGTGTGGAGGAAAGGCTATCAGAAATGTATATTCCAAACAAAATGTGATGCCTGGCACAGGAGAGATTAAAAAAAGCCCTTTTTTGGAAGTCTCGGGAAACTGACGGTAAGGAAATACCACAAAAAGAGCCTCGGAGATTGATTTCTTTCACCTCCGGTACAATTACTTTATGGCTAAGCCTTGAGCAAGAAGATGCCAAATTCTGTTTTCTGTATCTGCCCAGCTGATGCCAGAATTAAGAGAGGGTAAGATTGGGATTACTGGGCCCAGCTGTTCTCTCATGACAGTGGAAATGAAAAGTATTTCCAGTCCCAGTGGTGGGACCTCAAAGCTCAAATGAGAATTGAGTTGGGACTTCAGTTTTTATTGAGTCTTTATTGACCCAAAAATCCCATTGCTTTTAGGTAAGTTTTGCCTGAGGATAGGCTTGAAGGATTTGGACTGTGTTGTTAGTAATACTGACTATGGAGTGCCGGGGAACTAGGAGTATGAGCTTCAGTTCTCGGAATATTATCTGTATCTCCCAAATCAGTGCAGAGGGGAAAGGCAGTGAAGTTAACACTACATCTACTTATTACATCTACTACTGTAGATGTGTTTTAATCCTCCAACCCACTCTGGTGGCTTTGGCACCAGGGTATTTTCACTTGGCATTGAAGATTCACTAATAAAGACAGCTCTAAGATGCAAAGACCAAATTTAGCCACATACTTTGCCCTCACATCTCCCTCTGTCACTGCATCAAAGGCTGATGAGCTGCAGCCAGTGGAACATCTCCCTACTGAGGAAAGGCTGAGGGAGCTGGGGATCTGGATCTGGGATAAGACTGAGGGATGACTCATTAATGGATATAAAGATGTAAAGGGTGAGTGTCAGGAGGATGGAGCAAGGCTCTGCTCAGGGACATCCAGTGATAGGACATGGGGCAACGAGTGCAGCTGGAGCAGAGGAGGTTCCATGTAAACATGAGGAGAAACTTCTTCCCTGGGAGGGTGCCAGAGCCTGGCCCAGGCTGCCCAGGGAGGCTGTGGAGTCTCCTGCTCTGGAGACTTTCCAACCCCCCCTGGATCTGTTCCTGTGTGGGCTGCCTTGGGTGCCCCTGCTCTGGCAGGGGGTTGGACTCCAGCATCTCCAGAGGTCCCTTCCACCCCCTGCCATTCTGTGACTCTCTGGGACTATTTTAGAGTGGGATCAGTTGTCACATGAAGGTCACAGCTCTTTCCCTCAGCCAAGGGACCCACGATGTGCTGTGTGGAGAACATCACAATTGAGTTCTCTGATGCAGCCCTGGCTACAGGGAAATGCTTTAGCAAACAGGGTCTTCTGGGATTGTCTGCCAAAGAAAAGCATGTCTCCTTTTTCAGTTTAGGGTGTTGGTTTTTTGTTTTGTTTGTTGGTTTGGATTTTTCCTGTGTGAAGGAGGGAGAGTGACCATAAATAGGGAAAGCTAGGAAGCGGTTTCAAGTGGGTAATCTTCATCCCAGTGTGGCAAGAGCCTGTTACTGGATGTGGCTGTTATTTAAAGGTCAGTTGGGAAATGAACTGCCAGGGGAGCCATCTTCAAAGCAGAATTCATCCAGCTTTTTTCCTCCTGTGTAACAGCATAGGAGCAGAATCACCCAAAGGGCCTGAATCTCTCCCTGACTACAGAGGTAGCCTGGTAACTGCCTTGGAAGGGAAGTCTTTTAGGTAGGACACTTCAGTGACTTGAATAAGTTGTATTATTATACAGGGGCATCCTCCCTCTGTTTCATGCAGTCAGGCACAATATTTGTGGTTTTTTTCTTCTCTTGTAGAACAGAAGTGTCTGCAAAATGGAGCTTAAAACAGTTCTTTGGGAGTTAGCATCTCCAAAGCAGCAGATGGTCAACTCTGCTAGGAAAATACCCCTGACATCAACATTAATCCCAACTGCACTCAGCCCCAGATATTTCACACTTTCTCCTGTTTATTCCAGCTGAAAAGAAACAACCGTGGATTCAGGGCTTTGCATAAGTTGTTTCTTCAGTCTCTCCAGAGAGAACTGCAGCCTGACCAGACCAGTGGGGCAATGTGGTTTTCACAGTTCTTGTCTTCCTCTTAATATTTTAGTATGTATATATCAAGCTTTAAAGGAGCTGTTTCATTAATGTTTTATTTAGAAGTGTGCAATAAAAGCACAGAGGAGTAAAGTGTGAGCCTGGAATTCTTTGGTTAGTAGTTTCCCTGCTATGAAAAGGTTTGGGTACCTGTTCAGCACCTGTCCCCTTTGGCATGAAAGTCTCTGTATTATTCCAGGTCAAGCATTCTTTGTGCACTAATCATTTGCCCAGATCCTTCAGACAGCAGCCCCCTTGCTAAAGCAGGAAGAAAAAGATCCTTTTTTTCCCAGCACCACTCCATCCTCCAGGTCCTGGCCCAACTCCACTTTTCTATGTCCCAGGCCAGCACTGAGCTTTCACATGGCTGTGGTGGGAGCAGAAAGCAGTGACCCATCCTCCAGCTGAGGAACTGTCTCAGGTTTCCTCTCCTCACATTCACAGTGCTCACAGTCCCCTGCTGCTTGGCAATGTCCCAGGCAAGACTGCTTGAGTTGTCCATATTCCTGTATGATGGCCAGCATTTCTCTGGACCATCCCATCCTTTCTTCTTCCTCCATGAAGCTCCTGGGCATCAGTCTGGAATATGGTGTCCATGTCAGTGAATCTCTCCTTTAGACAGCTAACTATGTCTTTTTCTGACTTAGCAGATACCTCAATGCTTTGGGTATTTTTAAGCTCCAGATCCACTTTTATCCTACTAACCCCTCCTCAAAAGTAGTTTGCCATAAAGTTATTTTTCTTGTTCTCATTAATCTTACCAGGAATTTCTGATCTAACACCAAACTTGCCTGACATAAAAGCCAGGCTCTTGTCAGTAGTACCCTGGGATAGGATGAGGGGCAGTGGGCACAAACTGGAACCCAGGGAGCTCCACCTCAACAGGAGAAGAAAATTCTTCCCTGGGAGGGTGCCAGAGCCTGGCCCAGGGTGCCCAGGGAGGCTGTGGAGTCTCCTGCTCTGGAGACATTCCAACCCCCCCTGGCTCTGTTCCTGTGTGGGCTGCCCTGGGTGCCCCTGCTCTGGCAGGGGGTTGGACTTCATCATCTCCTGAGAGCTCTTCCAGCCCCCACCAGTCTATGGTTCTATGATTCTATCATGTGTTTTGTAATAAAAACTATACTCAGTCTCAACTCCTAAGACATACATGACACTTCAGATATCTCCTGAAGGTATCATCTAGTTACAGATTAGTGCAAAATTCTTCAGACTTTGTTTGCCCTTGCTACTCATGGCTCAGTAATGGTGAGGATCTGGGGTTGTTACACCACTGAAATCGGGAGGAAGGGAACAGAAACTGGCCATGGATTTCCTTTGCTACCATCAAATGAAGAGCATGCCCATCCACCCTATGGTTCTGGACTCTTGATTCAGGATCCAGTGGAATATCTGCTCCCTGCACTCTCACCCTCTAGCCTTTTGTCTGACTGGGGGCTTCTGCCATCTATTTCATAGCCATCCTGTTCTCTACATTTCTTTTCCCAGTGCTGAAAACTTACATGGGTTGTAAGAGCTGAACCAAGCTTTGAGAGTAGAAAAAAAAAAGGAAATTTGCCTTTTCCTACAGGGCGTTTGGTGTGGCCTTTTTACAGGGGCTTGGATGAGATACTAACAAACTGGACTGAAAGGGATGTACCTAGGATGGACTGTTTGACAAAACTTACTCCTAGGAAAGCTGAAAACTAGAAGGTAGGAAGGGAAAGCAACAAAGCTTTCCTTTGTGTTAAATTCACAAGGAGAAAGTGGAGCAGCTGGATTCTTGGCTGTAACAGTGGATAGTTTTCAGTACTTGGGCTAAAAACAGCTCTTAAAAAGAGCTGGAGATTAAAAGCAATCAATTAAAACATTAAAAGCATTTCTATTACTCCAATTCTGCTGTAGCTGTGCTTTGGTCAGCTAATCATGGAGCTCTGCTGTACCTGTGAATGGAACCAGCAGGGGAAATTGGAATGCCTGTCAGCATGGTGCAGGTGGCAAGAGAACTGGGGTGTAGGGAATAGCTGTAAGCACTGCTGGGCTATGATGGTGCAGCATGGGCCAGAGCTTTGGGTGGCCACCTCAGCAGCATGAGGAACAGGTGTCTTTGCACCTTTGGGGCATTATTGTCAAAAAGCACTCGGACAGCCTTGCTAAAAACTAGCATGAAATATCAATGTGTCTCCAGCCTATTTTTATCCATGGCTTAAGTGAGAAGTAATACAGTAACTGATGTCTCTCTTTGGATATGAGACAACTGGGAGAGAAAAAAAAATCTTGAACTATAAGGTACTTTGTTACCCTTCAGATTTTCAAGATGGGGGTGGCTGGGGAGCACGCTGTGAAATTTTTTCCTCTGGAAAAAAAGTTATGCATTAAAGAAAGGAGCATTCCTTGTTTTGGTGAGGCTTGAGAACAGCAGAGGCAAAACAGTTTGTCACTGGTATGGGGTTGTGCTTTGTTACAGGGAAATGCACTGATGGAACTATGGCTATCATCCAGGGTAGCAGATAAGGAGAACTATACATTTG